>MU223424.1:1119053-1157362 GCA_018584345.1 Thuja plicata
TCTTCGTGGCTACTATCTTCATTGAACAACAACAATTCTCAATGGATTGAGCACCTATTTATACAAGTATTGACCTATCTTGGAATTCACGATTTACAATGTTAACTCTTAGATCCAAGGTTTACAAATTGACCTTGATCTTTAGTTTGCATGTTTTAAAACAGTAAAACTAATTAAAACAATAACAATTACATTGCTTCCTCCGCACATAATGGATTTAAAAGCAAATCAAGAAGTTATAAATACAACTTCAGTGATTTATCTGACGTGGAAAGTCAGATCCACTTTTTGCGGGATGTAACTGACTGTTGGTTCTTGGTTGTCGGTTTGAACTTGCAGTCTGTCGGCGTTCCTTGACTGAACTGTTCGTCGGGTTCCCTGTATCTATCGGGTTCCTCTCTTTGCTGTACTGTCGAGTAGCATTGTTGTTACTCGTCGGGTATCGTTTACCTTTTTGTCATCGGGTAACACTTAACAGTGTTTGTCGGGTAACATTGGCATCGGATAGTGTTGTGCCCTGTTTGTCGGTGTAGAGTAAACCGATGGTGCAGATCATGTTTTTCTCTAAGTATACTAATGGCAAAATATAATGCCTTCAGAATATGATTATTATTTGACATATCCTAAGTTTGGAGGAAAGGAAATTTAAGTTATAAAAAACTTCTTGTTGAAGCTGAGTTTCGAATCTTATTAGAGAAGCTACAAATTGATACTTATGGCTTTCGATAGTCTTCATGGATTACCGATTGATCATTTTTTACATCTTATGAGTTTGCTTGGAGTCGAGAGTACAAGAAGAGGGTTTCATCCAATTTGTAGCTTATTGAATTGCAAATTCAATACAACGTTTCTGCACTTTGAATTGGACGTTAATGTCCAATGAATTATGGGTCGTACGGAGTGTTTGCTGTATTTTGCGGGTCGTTTCATGCATTCAATTCAGTGAGACAGAGACCGCAATTTACTTACTTATTGGAGGGCGTTGGGAAAGGTGATTGCTAGACACAATCAGTCATCGTGCCCTTTTAATTCACCAAGCATTGCAGCATTATGCTAGCCGCAACCAGTACATGGAGCGTATGAAGGTAGATTCACATATTATTAAATGTTGGACGTTATACTTATATAATTGTTGTCAATGCCAATAAAAAAAATGGATGTAGGGCGCGACTTCTATTTGGAATTATAGAATTGCACTGTTATTTGTGTGGATGAACTTTCTTTCAAATATTGGAAAATACAAAAAAAACATATATTTGTCCTAGAGAAAATATCAAAACATTTATTTTTCAGAGTAAAAGAGAATTTGCATTGAATTTTAAGAAATAGCCAGGCAGACTCTTTACGGTGGTATCAGAGCTTTCATTTTGCCAACATGCAAGGGAATTGCGCTTAAATAATGGAAGGTGACAGGTATAGACAGGGTTGTCATTACACACGCAAAGGTAGGAATTCTCCACCACCTGGTGATCAGGAACAGGGGAATATGGGAGACAGAATCCCATGGAATATAGAAAATGAGGATGACAGAGAATCTACTACAGTGTTCAGGAATATTGCTCAAAGTCAGCAAGAGTTGGCAGCTGGCCAACAATAGAATCTTTCACATACCTTGCAGCGTATTTCTTTGCCTCGAGATCAAGGCAGGGATAAAGATCTTGGGAGTATCTCAGCTGGTTCGCACAAGTCCAGAGTTGATTTGACAAGTACACAGGATAGGCCTCTACGTCCTACCTTCTTTTGACCGGAGATAAATACTGTTAGTTTTGATGATGAGGCTTCGTTTACTGATGAAATATTGGCTTTACATACTGAGTGGGATGCTTTACCTCACGAAGTAAAGCAACATCTTAATTTTGATAGGTTCATGACTCAGAAGAGAGAACGCTTTAAAGGTAGAACAGATGGGAGACAGAGACATGTGAATCATGAATTTAGGCAAGTAACCAGCAAATTGACTTCAACACATTTTGATGGGAGAGGCAAGATGACAGCCACAGCTTGGATTTACAAGTTGGACACATATTTGTCTGTGTCCTATGTCTAAAGAGGACGCCATTAGGTTTGTTGTTTTGCATCTAGACGGTATAGCCCATGACTGGTGGTACCATGGGTTGGTTTCCTTGCACCACGATCAGATTGTGACCTATCAGGAATTTGTGGATGGGTTAGTAGAGAGGTTTGACAAGAAGAACCCAAAGTCCTATTTCAGGGAGCTAGCACAGCTCAAACAGACAGGCAGCTTAGAGGCTTTTATTGGTGAGTTTTAGAGAGTCTCAGTTATGGTTTATGATATTTCAGAGAGGAGGCGTGTTATGTTGTTCATTGAGGGGTTAGTGGAACCTCTTAGGGGTTGGGTTAAGACATTTGACCCTACATCTTTACAGTTGGCAATGAAAAAAACTAGAGACTTGGAGTTCTCAACTCCACGCAACAAATTTCCTCCAAAACCACCTAATCCTACTTATGATAACAAGGCTGCTCCAAAAAGAAATGAAGGACCAGATTTCAAAAAACCAGTGACAGGGCCTTTAGATCCTGAAACACTTAGTGATTTGAGAAGGAAATCGTGTTTTTATTGCAGTGGTCCTTATGATGAAAAACATGAATGCCCATTGAAGCCTAAAGATAGAAATAGGCTTATGGAGTGGTATTATGAGAATGAACGTAATTCTGATTTTGAAGGGCAGCAAGTTGATCCTGAAGAAGAAGGCTTGGAAGAGGCAGTTAACAGTGAGAAGGTGGATGAGGATTCCCACCTCAAGGTTGTACACCTCTCTAGTATGCAAAAAGAGGGATCTTTCAGGATGAGGCGCCTCTTAGCAAGGCAGCGTGTCATTGCCTTGTTGGATACAGGAGCCACACAGAATTTCATAGATTCACGTTTGGTCTCTAGGAGAGGCATACAAACAGAGGAGTTTGAGGGCATTAGAGTTAAGGTGGCTGATGGCTACACTTTGAAGTGTGACAGAATGATTTCGGATCTCCCCATGAATTAAACAATTATGAGTTCAAGGCTGATATCTATGTGGTTGACATGGGAGGTACTGATTTAGTTTTGGGTATGAGCTGGTTGCATTGGATTTAGGCTTTTTATCTCAGCCTTAAAGATATGCAGATGAAGTTTAAAGTAGATGGAAAGAAACACATACTCAAGGCAATCAGGGAGGAGAATTTGAAGACTATGTCACTTAGACGTATAAAGCGTCTCATTCGCCATGATGAAGTTGAGTGGGCAGCAAAGTGCAGAATATTACCCACAATTGAGGAGTCAAGGAAATCATCTTATCACCCAGACATACAGGAGCTTAGGACTAAACACTCTAAAGTGTTTAGTGATTTACCACATGGCAGGCCACCTGACAGAGGTATTGAGCACATTATTGAGCTTGAGGGCACTAAGCCCATTATGATTACTCCTTATCGGCACCCCAAGCGCCTGAAAGATGAGAGTGAAAACAATTCAGGAGCTGATTTCTATGGGGCATATTAGGCCAAGTCTCCCTTTGCTTCTTCAGTTGTTCTGGTGAAGAAGGATGGTACCCTCAGGATGTGCATTGACTACATGATGCTGAATCGAAGGACCATTAAGAACAAGTATCCTATTCCGCGCATTGATGAGTTGATAGATGAGTTGCATGGTGCATGCTTTTTTTCTAAGATTGATTTGAGATCTGGTTACCATCAGATCCAGATGCGGGAGGAGGACATAGAGAAAACAACTTTTAGATGTCACTATGGACATTTTGAGTTCTTAGTCATGCCTTTCATGTTGATTAATGCTCCAGCCACTTTCTAGTCTACCATGAACAGGGTATTCCACAGTCAGTTGAGGAGATTTGTTCTGGTTTTCTTTGATGATATATTGGTTTATAGCAAGACTTGGGATGACCATCTTGCTCACTTGGATACTGTGTTGGATATTATGGATAGGGCTTCCTTGTATGCAAAGGAGTCCAAGTGTGCTTTGGGTATGACCGAGTTGTTGTACCTTGGTCACATTATCAGTTCAGAGGGAGTGCGTATGGATCCTGATAAGGTCCGTGCTGTTTTGGATTGGCCTACTCCAGAGAGTTTGACACAACTCAAAGGGTTCATCGGCTTGTGTGCCTTTTATCGTAGGTTTGTTGCGGGGTTGTCACGGCATGCAGCCCCTTTGACTGATTTGACCCGTAAGGGTGCGTTTGAGTGGACCTCTCAGGCACAGGAGTGTTTTGAGAAGTTCAAGTTGATTATGACCTCATGCCTGGTTTTAGCGTTGCCAGATTTCTCTAGGCCTTTTGATTTGCACTGTGATGCTTCTGGTGAGGGCATTGGTGCGGTACTTTCCCAGGATCACCACCCCATTGTTTTCGAGAGCAGGAAGCTCAGGGGTCCTAAGAGTCTTTAGTGTTTATGACAAGGAAATGTTAGCCATTATGCATGCTTTGGCTAAATTCAGGCAGTATTTGGTAAGTAAATTCTGCATTAAAACTGATCATAACAGCTTGAAGTATTTCCTTGCATAGCGTGACCTCAATGAGAGACAGCAGAAGTGGGTTAGTACACTACAGTCATATGACTTTGATATTTCTTATATCAAGGGTACTCAGAATGTGGTTGTTGGTGCACTCTCTTGGAGGCCTCATTTGTGTGTCATGATAGGGATATCTGAGGATTGGAGGCATTTGATTGTTGCAGAGTATGCTAGAGATCAGTGGGCTGCTGGTTTTATTGATGGAACCATATAGGACAGCAGGTATACACTTGTAAATGAGTTGATCATTTACAAGGAGCGGGTATTGTTGGTTCTAGGATCGAGTGTCAGATTTGTGGTGTTGAGAGCTTTCCATTATTCTCCCTTAGCAGGGCATCTAGGGTTTTTCAAAACCTATCGGCAGGTGCAGGAGAGGTTTACTTTGAAAGGCTTGAAGTATGATGTGCAGCAATATGTTAGAGAGTGTTTTGTTTGACAGCAAAACAAACAGGCGCACACATATCCAATCAGGTTACTGCAGCCACTACCCATTCCTGAGTGGAAGTGGGAATGCATTTCTATGGATTTCAGTGTGGGCTTGCCTAAAGCCCAGAGTAGAGATTGCATTTATGTGGTAGTTGATCGTCTTACGAAATATGCTCACTTCTTTCCGATCACTACTACTTTTTCAGCGACACAAGTTACAGATTTATTCTTCCGAGAGGTGTTCAAATTGCATGGTTTACCCTGTAATATAGTGAGTGATCGAGATAGTCGTTTTATGAGTCACTTCTGGCAGGAGTTATTCAAGTTGTGTGGGACAGAGTTGACTCCCAGTACTAGTTACCACCCTCCAGACTGATGGTTAGACTGAGATTGTTAATAAATGAGTGGAGGGCTATCTTCGGAATTATGTATCCGCTCACCAGAGAGCTTGAGTGAAGTGGATTTATTTATGTGAATATTGCTATAATTTCACTCACCATATGTCTATTCGGATGACTCCTTTCCGAGCTCTATATGGATATGATCCTCTTAGTTTCTTGGATTTTCTTTTCAGTGATAGCAGAGTTCCCAATGCTAATGATTTGCTGCAGGATAGTCAGGATACCATGGGGACATTACGGGAAAATATTCAGAGAGCTCAGAATCAGCAAAAGCAATATGTTGATCAAAGGAGGGTTGCCCGCTATTTCCAGGTTGGGGATATGGTTTATTTGATGTTGCAGCCCTACAGGCAGTCATCTATTCGGAAGGGCGGAGCTGAGAAACTCAAGCCTCGGTACTATGGGCATTTCCGTGTTGTCAGACGGGTAGGCAAGGTTGCTTATGAGTTGGATTTGTCGGAGGACAATCGGGTTCATAATGTTTTCCATGTTTTACGCCTCAAGCAAGTGTTAGGCAGGCATGTTGTTCCGTCCTCAATTTTACCACCCCTAGATGATGAGGGGAAATTGGAGATGATTCTTGAGATTATTTTGGAGACTCGAGAGCAACGTTTGCGTCGACGAGTCATAAGAGAGTTTTTGGTAAGTCGTCTTCTGCCAATTTCTATTCCTAGTAAGGTGTCTGTGCAGTTGGTTTGGTTTCTCAGTGGTCAGAGTTGATTTGGAAGTGGATCGAGTTGATTAATTAAGTCTTCCTTAATTAATTATCTTATGAGTTTATTATAAGTCAAATCATTAATGTATTAATGATACCTTTATTGGCTGATGTGGGACATTTCATTAAAAGTTGAATATGATTATTATTTGACATATCCTAAGTTTGGAGGAAAGGAAATTTAAGTTATGAAAAACTTCTTGTTGAAGTTGAGTTTCGAATCTTATTAGAGAAGCTACGAATTGATACTTATGGCTTTCGATAGTCTTCATCGATTACCGATTGATCATTTTTTACATCTTATGAGTTTGCTTGGAGTCGCGAGTACAAGAAGAGGGTTTCATCCAGTTTGTAGCTTATTGAATTGCAAATTCAATACAACGTTTCTGCACTTTGAATTGGACGTTAATGTCCAGTGAATTGTGGGTCATACAGAGTGTTTGTTGTATTTTGCGAGTTGTTTTATGCATTCAATTCAATGAGACAGAGACCGCGGTTTACTTATTTATTGGAGGGCGTTGGGAAAGGTGATTGTTGGACGCAATCAATCATCGTGCCCTTTTAATGCACCAGACATTGTAGCATTATGCTAGCCGTAGGCAGTACATGGAGCGTATGAAGGTAGATTTACATATTATTAAATGTTGGACGTTATACTTATATAATTGTTGTCAATGCCAATAAAAAAAATGGATGTAGGGAGTGACTTCTATTTGGAATTATAGAATTGCATCGTTATTTGTGTGGATGTAACTTTCTTTAAATTTTGGAAAATACAAAAAAAAACATATATTTGTCCTAGAGAAAATATCAAAACATTTATTTTTCAGAGTAAAAGAGAATTTGCATTGAACTTTAAGAAAGAGCCAGGTAGGCTCTTTACACTAAGCCATTCAACCTGCGTGTCTTCATTATCCTGCAAGGAAGGGTTAGAACCTGCATCACCCTTACAAGGAGTGAGATAACAAATATTAAAAATAGGAGAAATGGCAATTGTAGGTGGCAAGGATATATCATATGCATTCTCCCCAAATTTGTGGATTATCTGGCAAGGTCCTATCTTCCTCATCTGAAGTTTTGTGTGTTGTCCTTTAGGCAATCTGCCCTTGTTCAAATAGGCCCAAACTTGATCACCAACTTTGAAACTAGTGTGTCTCCTTCTTTGATATGTCTGCGCTTTATATTTCTTTGTATGTCTTCAATGTCTCCCTTACTTGTTCATGTACCTGTTTGATCCACTCGGCCAACTCTTCGCCTTGTGCACTTGTTTTGAAGTCATTAGGCAAGTCCGTCAACTCCATCACCCCTCTAGGATGCATGCCATAGTTCACTTGAAACAGAGTCTTCCCTGTGGTTCTATTCATTGTATCATTGAATGCAAACTCTGCTTGAGGGAGGATTAAATCCCATGTTTGACCATATTGTTTTGTCAAGCATCTTAATAAGTTGCCCAATGATTTGTTCACAACTTCAATCTGCCCATCTATTTGAGGACGGTAGGCAAAACTGAAGGAAAGATTAGTCCCAAGCTTCTTCCAGAGGGTTCTCCAGAAATACCCCTGAAATTTCACATCCTTATCTAATATGATTGAAGAGGGTAGACCATGTATTCTTCCCACCTCTCTGGAGAATAAAATGGCAATGTGAGATGCATTATTACTTGATTTACAAGAAACAAAGTGTGTCATTTTACTAAATTTGTCAACAATAACAAAAATGCTATCAAATCATTGTTTAGTCCTAGGCAATCCCAAGACAAAATCCATGCTCAACTATCCCAAGGTTTTGTGGGAATTGGAAGGGGTTGGTACAATCCTTGGTTTTTTCTTACCCCCTTTGCTCTCTGACATATTGTACAAGCTTCTACAAACCTTCTAACATTTGTTTGTACCTTAGGCCAATGACAGTGTTTCCTAAGTAATTCCAATGTTTTATCAATGCCAAAAAGTCCTCCTAAGGTACCACAATGTTTCTCCTTTATCAGATTTTCCCTCAATGAGCATTTTGGAATGCATAATTGACCCCCTTTGAATAAAAGTCCATTTTGAATCAAATATTCAGAGTATCTAGTATTATATGCATCAGAAAGTGTGGAACAACCTCATACATGTCACCAAAATCTATATCTCCTTTATATAGGTCCTTGAGGGCATCAATAGCTATGCTTTGTACCTTTATTTCTTGCACCAAATTCACCCTTCTATTGAGAGCATCTGCAACTTTGTTTGTTGTACCCTTCTTATGCTTGATTGTGAAGGTGTATGCCTGTAGTTGTTCCACCCATTTCATATGTCTGATACTCAATTTGTCCTGCCCATTCAAGAATCTTAGTGCATGATTATCAGTAAACACAATGAATTCTTTAGGTAAGAGGTAGTGTCGCCACTTTTTAAGAGCCATGGCATAGAGTTCCAAGTCATAACTGTTATACTTTTTCTTGGCTTTATTCAATTTTTTAGAGAAGAAGGCCACGGGCCTACCTTCTTGGCTAATGACTGCACCAATAGCCACATTACTAGCATCAGTTTCCACTGTGAAGAGATTGTTAAAGTCAGGAAGTGCCAAGATAGGGAATTGTGCCACTCCTTTGATAGCAGAAACAACCTCCTTTAGCCTATTGTTGTATTGAGCAATTTTCTCTCCTTCATGCATTCTCATTTGATCATACTTTCCTCTGAGACTGTCCACCTTTGCTTTCTGAACATGAACATCACTGCCATGAACTGTTATCAAATTGTCCCACATATCTTTAGCATTATCCATTTCCTTGATATCTACAAACTCAGCATCAGATATAGCACTTACTATTTCTATCATTACAGAGTTATGCTCCAACTTTCTCTCTATTTGTTCAGCAGTTAGGGTGCCAGAAGGTTGAGCATAATTAGTTGTGAGATGATCCAATGCTTGCTCTCCAATACCTGACAGATGCAGCTTCATCTTGCTTACCCATGTGGAGAAATTGCCTTAGTGAACTTAGGTGCTTCCTTCTTATACATCTTCAGATCTTTTCCCTCAAGTAGTTAAGCTTTCACAGTCAAGGAACCAACGCTCTGATACCAATTGTTAATACAGGTCGGATTATTGAGAGGGGAGGGGTGAATCAGTAATCAACAAATCATTGATTTCAACCTCTTTAAACTTTATGCACCAAAACATTCAACAACAACTAGTATAAATGAAACTTTCAAAACATGCATCCACAAGTAATCAACCACACAATGTAAACACCATCTTTTTCTCATGGAAACCCAAATGGGAAAAAACCACGGTGTGAGTCAATACCCACTAAATCTGTACTCTTCTGGAATACACCCTATTAGGAGATTACCCTGTTAAAGGTTACAAAAGCACAGTTAGGTGCTACCCTGTTAAGGGATTTGCCTTTAGATCTGTTAGGATCTTTGCCATGTTAGGAGCAGCCTTGTTAGAGGACTTAGAACATTCAATTTGAATCCCATCCTCTAACAAAGATCTATTATGATCCACCTTGTTAAGGGATTTCACTGTTACAATGGTTAGAAAGCAACAGATAAAGTAATTTGTGAAATTTCACTACCTCTGCATGATCAGACCCAGTTAAGCTCTGAATTTCTTCTCCATACTCTATACTCTTGCACAGCTTGATCGCACTTGATTCCTTCATTTGCTCTGTTACCAAATCCTTCTACAATTCGCAATCAGCTTTCTAACTTCTTCAACTTTCCAATGTATAGATTTACTTCCACCAACTTGAAACAAACCCTAGATCTGAGATATGATCGATGCAGATCACATTAGGTAAGATACAATGTATCTAACAACTCATAAAACATTTTTCTCACACCGCGTCGGCTTACAAATGGATTTTACCTTGGTAGTTGAGCCGTCTTCAAAAACTCGTTTGACCAAAAGAAGCTTCTTGAAGAATCCACCTCAAACGCATACCTCGAGCAATGTGATGTCAAATATGTTCCACAAATCACGGAACTACCTTACTACTTCACAAAAAACATCACCGATCCTATTGCCATTTCAAATTTCTTCACCGATTCACAAATCTTCATAACCTATTCAAGAACTTTGTCTTGTTTACCTGTTCATTCTGTTAACACCGCTTACAGTCCAATAAACTAGTTGTACCTATCGACAATATGAGTCGCGATCGCAAACATAGCATTTGGACATTGTTCTCAATCATATCCTATGACCACTCCATCAAATAGTTTACCGATTTGAGATAGCATTCAAATCACTTGCAGTCTGTCGCTGACTGTTTTAGCAGTTACCCAGTTTGAGTTCATTCAAACATAACCAACTCAATACTTCATACCAAAAGTCGCGATGGCAAAGTTAACATCACAACACATAACATAGTCTTCCATTAGAATAGCAACTTCCGATACATATTGAAACTCATAATTCACTTATACAACATCTGGTAACATACTGAAAACACTAAGTCAATCAGTTGACATCAATGACAACCAAAAAACTGATTCACCTGTCATCAAATCTGTACCAATCTTCATCGATGCAATACTTAGCATCACTGCATCAGTTGTGCTAACACAATCCATCATACATAAGCTACAAAAACAGCAGATCAGTATTCCATTCTAAAAATAAAATATCCATGCAGACTTCCAATCAATCATATCATAGAATTCTATTTGCACAAAATCATGCTATGTTTTGTCAGTCGCAAAACAATTATATCCATCAATTTGGATTCTTTTCTATAGCTCCCTTATGGATAGTGTAATGAAAGAAATAGTGTTCACTAGCTTGTATAGGCCAACTAGGAACAATGGGCTATCTCTTCTTACATTGGAAGAAAGAAGATCCACTAGGCTTGAGGAGGCACAAGCGTTGAGTGAATACAATGATCCTTCGCTATTAATGGAAGATGATTGTGCAAATGTGAATGAAGAATGTGAGATATAGGACTAGGTAGAGAGAGAAAGAAACTTTTTGCAAACAGAGACAATACACAAACTAAGAACTCAATTTTGGGACCAGATCTGGTAAACAAATGCAAAGGCTGACCTATACACCAAATTTTGGCCTGAAATGTGAGGAGATAGGCAACCTCGAGGGTCAGGGGAAACTTGACTTGCCCTTGACCTTGAAAGTCGCCCTTGACCAAATAAAGACTGATGAAAAAAATGATTTGAAGCTCTCTATCAGACCTATCCGTAGCTACACCACCTATCGCCTACACACAGAAAGAAAGGGAAAATGTTGGGAGAGAGGGGTTTGCCTCAATCAAACCCCTATATAGGAATTAACCTTGAAATCAAATATAAATTGCATTAAGGAAAGAAAGCGTGTTGTAAGTAGCAGAGGCTTGATAAGTGTCTTATACCTTGTCGACGCAAGTGTGCTTGGAATGAGATTACAAGTGTTGATGCAATTGCATGACTCCACAAAGACCCGATAGGACATCACAAATGACATGTTTGCATGATGATTGTTGATGCTTGCCACAAAGAAAAATATGAGGAAGAAGATGCCTTGAGTGCTTGATATGCTTGAATGCTCCTTGAACTGTTGATTGCTTGCTTGAAGATTTGATTCCTTGCTTGATTGATTGATTAGATGAGATGAAATTGCCTTAGATCCAAAATGAGGGAGGTAGCTTTGCATTTGTACCTCTCCAAGCCAGTTCGGGGTTCAAGGGTCGAAGTAGCCCGACTTTGAATTTAGAATCTCGCTTAAAATCACAACACCAAACTCCAACTCAAATTTGGGCCCAACTTAGCGTGAAAAGGGCAACTTCCGATGATAGGGTCGTAAAATTTACAACTTGTTGCGCCCAGTTCACCCTTGTCGAGGCAAAAATGGCTCAAATTTTAAACAGGGGTCAATATGATCATAAGGATTCCAAAAATGTGCTTGAAATTGGGTTCTAATAAGAGGAAACATGTGAAATAGGCTGCATATGGTAATAGGGCCTATGTATGCAAATGATGATTGAACGGATGACATAATTAAAAGGGGCACACCCATAATTAAGGGGCCCTCATAGAGGTTGATGACATTGAATTAATGAAGGGGTAAATATTAAAATATTAATTAGATGCATAAGAAAGTTTAATGATGCATAGAAGAATGAGTACAAGCTAAAATGGGTGATAACTAAGCATAAATTGTATACCTTAGCAAGGTGCTTACAATTTAGGACGCTACAAATAGAAATCAACAAAAACAAAATTTAGAGACTATTTTTTACAAAAGATAGTTCCATTCACAAGCTCACTTTATGTTTTTCTTATTCTCCTCCATCTTCAGAGACTATTATTCTTCTTCTTCATCATCCCTTACATTTATTTAATCTCCATGGGGAATCCATGCATTTGCAATCCATGGTTATAAGTTTTAGTAGATGATTCGACAATCTCTCCCCAATGAAAACTTCCTACTACTCTAGCATACAAGTCAATACCCTTGCTAGCAACCAGGTCTGCCACCTTATTGAATTATCATCACATGTCTGAACTCTAACTGCTCGAGATGATTATTCGGCCATAAAGTTTCTTGAGTCAGATGATTGATTTACCAATTCCTTGTTTGAACTCTCTTGGCCCTTGGGATTGTTATTCTTGACTCTTTACACCATAAGGGTGGGGTCCCGTGATTGGAGCTTTAGGATCTATTTTTAAGGAGTGGGAGGTCCCATGAAGTAAAAAAAAATTACTACAGGATTAATTGGAATCTTTTCATCAAAAATAGCAGCCCCTACTTTTTAGGGCTGCATAGTTAAGCAAGTGGAAAGGTGGAGCTAGAAATTGTCCCACGAACTTAGGTTTTTTCTCTGCATCTCCCTTGGCTCCTTCAGAGTGGGATCACATTGACCCCGCATTCAGACCGACCATCAAATGGTTAGGGAGGACAGGATTTGTCAACTTTCTAGCATGGTTGAGGCTGAGACAAAGACGGGTTCCATTTTTTGTTGCCCTATCTTCTACGAGATCAGAGGAAGATTCTACTACTTGTTCAGGGAGACTCAGTCTCTCACCTCCTTCAAGTACATTGATCAGAGGTGCCTAGCGCTTTATTTGCAAGAGACCTTGCAACTTTAGGACCGCTCTCTTCAGCTTCCGCTCCCCATGGGACATCACCCCGGGCAGCTTATCACTTCTTTCTTCCCAATGGTTTCTCCTGCGCGTGGTTCTAAGCGGCAGCTTAGCCCCCCTTCGAGCCATACCAAATGCGTGAGGCCCCGCAGGGATTCCACTTAGCAACAGTTTTCTTCTTCTTCTTCCAGAGAAATCCAAAGGTGGAGTGGGGTCCCTTCTCGCCCTATAGCTTATCCTTCAGTTCTGGATTTTTTCTCAGCTGCTCAAAGCTGTTAGTGGGTTAGTTGTTGTTTCTTGCTTTGGTTGTTTTGTTTTCTCTCCTCGGGCACCGTTTGGTGTTCTTGCTGTGGGTTGGCCTTTTGCTTTGTTTCAGCAGTCCCTTGGACCCTCTTTGTGGTCTTTTGTTGGACATTAATAGAGTTATCTTATCTTATCTTATCTACCACTTGTCACTCATCTCAAGATTTTTAATTTGTATCAATTAATTTTTCTTATTTTTTATATATACTTACCCGCATGAAATGAATATGCTAAATAACAAAATTCATGAGATCGCCAACTTCCATGAGTTTCAGAGCTTAATCTTTGGAGCCTGAATTGCACTACAAAACTCATGGGACCACCCGCTTTAAAATAATCCAAAAAAAATTCAATCGCAACCACAAAAAAATTTCAGACTCCCTCCATGGGACCCACCCTAAGTCTTCTTTTCTTGAGGCTGTCAATTTTATTTCTCTAATTGCAAGTCACTTGGCCTATACAGACCCTGCCTGGCTCTATCTTCAAATTTGCTTGCAAAAGTTTTATTTGTTTTGAAATTATGATATGAATTTTTAACATAGTTTGCCAGGTAAGAACAATAATATCACCAATATTCTTTAACAAATCAATTTCCATTTAAATACAAATAACCATGCGTTCTATTTATATTTGATTCAAATTTGAAACCCCAATCTCAAATTATCAACACCATCTCTGAACATTCTGATTTAAAACGGATTTACAAATATTCAACTTTCATGAAAAAGAGACTAAGCAAACAATTCATTGTTATGAACCTGATTTATTACTACTCCTCCAACTCTGGCCGCGGCTGTTAAGAATGATGGCAGCCGATAGAACAATGGTGGTGACTGATAGGAAATGGTGGCCGCTAGCAAGGAGAGTCAACGTCAGCCATGAGCCGAACTACAAACCCTTTTTTTTGCAGTACAATTCTCCTCCAAGAATATTGCAGACTATATCTTTCCTTTGGCGTCAAACCCCAAATGTCTATCTTTACTCCACAATGTTGAATGTTACACAATTCACCAGCATCCATTTGCTGATTCAAAGTGTCCCACAAACTTGGAGGAGAAACTACGTGTCCTGCCAAGATGAATTCTCAAAACCCTTCTCTCCAAAACTTCTTCAAAAATCGAAGACCAAAACATAAAAAATGAATGAATAGCATAATGAATTCGATTTTCTCCAAGAAGCCTTTATAATGTCTTCATAAGAAATCGAACCCTAAGCTTCATGAATACACCTTGCATAACTCGAATGATTATGCCAATAAAACATTAGACTTCATTGAAATATAATACTTCATTATATTTCCCCTCATTAAATGACATAGCATTTAAATATAAAGTCGTTATAATTAAATAATGACTTGACTTTATAAAATAAGCTCATATAATTATTAATTAAGTGAACTTAATTAATTACGAACTCCTCAACAATAAACTCCTCAAGTCAATACAAATACTCTGCCAAGTCTAACACCAGGACACCCTGCCCCAAATAGACACTGCCAAAAAATAAACTTACTATAAATAGTAAGTCCCTCAAACTGGAAACTCTACAAATGAATCCACAACTCCACTGATACCAATGCACATGCGCCCTGCTAAAAATAGCAATCATGACAATCACCCAAAATAAGCACTTACTATAAATAGTAAGTTTGTCAATTGGACTCAAACGAAGAGCAATCCTGGCACCACAGACCTCCAGAGTGGAAACTGACCACTGGCTCTGCCACACAACCCCCTCTAACATCCTAATTAGCCTACAAGGGTCACAGAAATAAGCTAATCCCACAAACTCCAATACGCCTAAAAACGGGGACATTACATGGCCACATTATTAGCTTTTTCATAGATGTGTTTATTGTGTACATAAAAACAGGTTGATCCTTCTGATTCTTGAGCATTCTTTGACCCCCAAATAATCATGTATTTACTTGTGCAGCTCTATCAAATTTCAGTTTTATAACACCCTTACATGGTAATGTACTGCTTCTTTAAGTAACATTGACCTATCCACTTCTATCCCATTATTCGGGGATTGCAGTCATCCTAATTTTCCTCTACTAATAGTTCATCTTTATCATTTTGCTAAGCTTATACCATTGGTAATATAGCAACCTCTACTTTCTTACATAATTCAATTAAAGTAGTATCTTTATCCTGAATTATTCTCGTTCCTTTTCTATTCACAGCTTTCACATTATTATTGCTGGGGATATGTGTGGAAGGAGAATTAATAATTGACTTATCACCCTACAAATCAGACTTGCCTGGAAATGGATACGGATATGGATACAACAAATTATCAAGACCTTCTGATAGATATACAGAGAGTTTACAAGACCAATCCCTGTTTCTGATACAGCGTCAAAAAATGTGTACAAAAATTTTAAAATATAATACGATAGCAATAAATATAAATAATTAAATTATAATGATAAAAACCTGAAATATAAAGAACAGATATATATTGATGTATTGGTAAAATGGTGCAATCATAGAGGAAGTGACTCAAGTTCAAATTAGCATACCACAATAAGGTTATAACATAGCTAGTGAGGCAAAAACCACAATGAGGTGACCTGCAACTCAGCAGATGTGTAGTAGCAAGTTCAGGCCTGGGGTCTAATCATGTTACTACCTACCCTAAGCAGAAAAAATGAATTTAAAATATTAAATATTAAAAAGTAAATATTAAAGACAAAAGATTTTTAGATCACAGGATTTTTAGCTATTCATAGCATAGTGCGATAGTCAAGTCATGGCATTGTTTTTGTAGCCACAAAGGTTCAAAACCCCGTTAGACCACTGTAATTGGAGGCATTGTACCCTCGCTAATCTATTGTACTCGCAGGTTTGAACCTTTGTATAGAAGTTGTTGGCATTCATGTCAATGACTTTATGCTCTAAACCCTCACTGGGCCAGGGTGGTCACAGCTTTTTGTCCCTGTTGTGATACTGATCTCACGCATTTGGAATACTAGCAATCAATACAGTGCATTAGTGCTGAGGTCCCCTACTTGTGGCTCAATTGGCTCAGGCCAGGCTAAAAATTCACATGTTATCAATCTCGAAATAATTAAAAACAGTAAGATAAAGATAAAGAATATTGGGAAAATTAAATTTAAAAAAAATGAAAACCAAAAAGCACTAAAATATTAAAAAAATATTTAATATGAAAAAATAAATGTTCTAAATCAATATGCTTTCCAAATTATCCTAATTAAGGATGGATCATGGAATGTCATATTAAACATTGATTCAAAATTACCACACAGTTTCCTCCAAAATTTCTACAACTCACTAATATGGATTGTGGATCATTTTACTCCTAAATAAGTAATATATAACAAAGTGGCTAAAAACTATTGAAAGACCTAAATAAAAATATTAGATGAGTAGTGTAGTTTAGTAAATTGTAACCTTCCACAATTTCACACTCTATCTGGGCCCTTGCTTTATGATGCCATCTCTTGGGTCATTTCAAGCCTATTTGGGTCTTATATTATTGTCATATGCTAATCTCAATATCAGGTCCTATGTCCTAGACCTTGATGCTCTGCCTCCAATTTCTTTGGTCCCTATTTGAGATGATTGAGCACCCAACCCTAGTTCAGTGCCCTAGTCCTTCCAAAAGAGGTGCAAATTCAAACATGTGCAAGCTTCAATTCTCACAATTCGTGATCCAATCTCAAAATTTTCATTTGATCAATTGGAAGTCGACCTAAATTCATAAATACCTTGAGAATCCTATATAAGGCAATCATTTATCATTCATAAGTAACAAGAAGTTTTGTTTCAAGAGAAAGCATTCCTAATTCAATCATGAGAAGATCTCAGTACAAGGAGCAACAAGTTATAGCAACCTATCCTCAAGTATGATTTCATGATTTATCATGTTATTGCATCAACAGTTCGAGGACTAGTTTGAAGAGTATTGCATCACCACTCTAAAGAGTATCGCATCACCATCATTATCAATCCTAAGGTATAATCATGTTAATTCAGCATTTCCATTATGATTTAGCCTTTGTCCTCCCTAAAAATTAAGCTTTATTTTTCAACAATCATAGTTGTTGTGGAGGTGGAAACACCAACAAGGGGTTTGACATACGCAAGCCCCTATATAGCACAGCCAGTTTTCCTCTTTTCATGTACGAAGGAGCAGATCCAACCGCAAAGGAGGCTACAAGAGTGTACAGTGGGCTGAGAGTTCCAAATTTCAAAAAAGTAGAAACACTTGGACTAAGTTGCTCTACTCCAGTGGCCAAAGCAATTTGACAAAGGTTCTAGGAAACCAGCTTACGGGACCTCCTAATTGCATTTTTGAACCTTTTTGTCAATCTAGACACCCTTAGGACTAGGGCAACCTGCTATAATGTCCAACATTTCCAGCTCCAAATTGCAGTTACAAGCTCCTCTTTGTATCTCATTTCCAGATCTAGCATACTGTGTTGATTATCAATTCTGTATTTCACTATTTATGTTAAAATTTATCATTTTCTTATTATTTAATCTAGTTCATTTTGTTCGTAATTGTAGCTTTGATCAGATAAATATTAGTTTGCAATAATAGATAAATTATGAGATATATTTATATATATCAATAATAATAGATATTAATAATTATAATATGTTGATATTTATTATTATTCATATCTATTATATATATTCTTATTATAAACATTATTATTGCTATAATATAATAATGATAATAATTATCATTATTATTGTTTTATAATAATGATAATAATTATCATTAATTATATTGATCGAATGAATGACATATGCTTTCGACAAAAACCGTGGTTGATAAGTCTCGACTAAAACCGTGGATTAATAAATCTCGACTAAACATTTTATACGTTTATGATTACATGCATGTATTACCAACGTTATTAATAAACATTGATACCGATTATTATCGGTTTTGGTTGCCACCGTATTATTACGGATAGGTGTCGAGGTGAACAGGTATGAATGAGGAGCCACATCTATGATAGACGTGACTCCTTGAGGAGTCACGTCTATCATAGACGTGGCCTCTCACAACTCCCAACATCTTATATATATGGCTGATAGGAAATCAGAAGGAACACAAAGAAATCGATAAGTGCAGTTCCATCTACTGATTCCAGAATAACAAAGATATCTACTGTTCATATTCAAGAAAGGTATATCACTTCAATCAATATTTTAATTAAAATATCTTTTATATCTAGATCTGGTTTTGGTTCAGTTGCATCTACTTGGTATCAGAGCCAAGTTAGGAATTATCCTAGCAATTGAACCTGAGAGATTCAAAATTAAATCTATTTATAAATATCACATTTCCATGGCAAGCACTATAAGATTTGAGGATAGGCTTGAAGGAGGAAACAATTTCTCATCATGGAAATTCAGGATCAAAATGATTCTAAGAGAAAATAAAGTTGAGTCCTTCATGAAAGAAGAGAAAGAAGTGCCAGAAAATGATCCGGAAAAATCAAATTGGATTGAAGGAAATGAAAAGGCTATGAAGATCATAGTTGATGGTGTTAGAGACCACATAGTGCCAATTCTAACAAAATATGAGACTGCCTACCATATGTTCACTCGAAAGAACGTACGAGATAAACAATGCAAGCAGAACCCTAGCACTAAAAAGGGAAATTAATCATATAAGTATGAATAAAGGAGAATCTATCAATGCATACTTTATGAGAATTTCCACTCTAAGGGATGAATTAACGGTACTTGGATATACAATTCAGAGCAAAGAACTGACACTAATCGCACTAGATGGCCTTCCAAACACTTAGGAAACCTTTGTTCAAGGCATTAGTGCAAGATCAAAATTTCCAAACTTTGATCGACTAAGATCTAACTGTCTTCAGGAAGAGTCAAGACAAAACAAGAAAGGAATCAAACAAAAGAATATAGATGAGGATCTTCAAGTATTAAATGCAAACTTTCACGAGAAAGGCAAGAAGAAACACTTTAAGAAGAGGAAGGACCATCATGAAAAAGGTTCATCAAAAAAGGATACTTCTCACATTCAATGTTTTAGGTGTGATCAATATGGGCACTATGCAGCTAGATGTCCAGATAGACTTAAACAATTAGCTACATTTGCCAAAGTGAAAAAGAATAAAAAGGAGCAGAATTCAAAGAAACGTGTATTCTACTCTGCACTCTCCAATCGAGTATCCAACAAATCCAATACTTGGATAATCGACAACGGATCATCAAGACACATCACAGGGTATAGAGAACTACTGGACTCCATGATAGAAGAAATTGATGAAGAAGTAACTATTCGAGACGACAATACATATCCAGTAAAAGGTGTTGGGACCTGCATCATCAAGCTGAAGTCAGGCATGTCTATCCAACTCACTGGAGTCCTTTATGTCCCTAGCATCAAGAGAAACCTAGCTTCGATATCTGCACTTGAGCATAATGGGTATAGAGTAACCTTCATGGATAGCAAAGTTCTGGCATGGCCAAAGAACTCTTCTATCAAGAAAGCAATAACTATAGGGCAAAGAAAAGGCTACTTGTATGAGGTATGTACTGAACCTAATCTTGCCCTAATTCATGATATTGCTGACTCTAATGAGATATGGCATAGAAGATTAGGACATTTAAACTTTCGTGCTTTATCTTCCATGGAAAAGTTAGTCACTGGCTTACCTAGGTTAAAGCTATACCACTCAAGTACATGTATGGGGTATGCTCAAGGCAAAAATACTAAGGGGTCTTTTCAAAGTAGTTCTAGTAAAATGAGTAATGTTTTAGAACTAGTTCACTCTGATTTATGTGGACCCATGTCCGTCTCTTCTGTGGGGGGATTCCTATACTATGTAATATTTGTTGATGACTTCTACAGAAAAACCTGGATTTACTTTCTCAAATGTAAAGAATCAGAAGAGATCCTTAGGAAATTTAAAGAGTTCAAATTCTTTACTGAAAACTCCTCTGGAAAGAAAATAAAAACCTTAAGAACTGATAATGGGAAGGAATACATTTATCCTATATAAGGCAATCATTTATCATTCACAAGTAACAAGAAGTTTTGTTTCAAGAGAAAGCATTCCTAATTCAATCATGAGAAGATCTCAGTACAAGGAGCAACAAGTTATAGCAACATATCCTCAAGTATGATTTCATGATTTATCATGTTATTGCATCAACACTTCGAGGACTAGTCTGAAGAGTATTGCATCACCACTCTAAAGAGTATTGCATCACCATCATTATTAATCCTAAGGTATAATCATGTTAATTCAGCATTTCCATTATGATTTAGCCTTTGTCCTCCCTACAAATTAAGCTTTATTTTTCAACAATCATAGTTGTTGTGGAGGTGGAAACACCAACAAGGGGTTTGACATACGCAAGCCCCTATATAGCACAGCCAGTTTTCCTCTTTTCATGTACGAAGGCACAGATCCAACCGCAAAGGAGGCTACAAGAGTGTACAATGGGCTGAGACAATTCCAAATTTCAAAAAAGTAGAAACACTTGGACTAAGTTGCCCTAGTCCAATGTCCAAAGCAATTTGACCAAGGTTCTAGGAAACCGGCTTACGGGACCTCCTGATTGCATTTTTGAACCTTTTTGTCAATTTGGACACCCTTAGGACTAGGGCAACCTGCTATAATGTCCAACATTTCCTGCTCCAATTGCAGTTACAAGCTCCTCTTTGTATCTCATTTCCAGATCTAGCATACTATGTTGATTATCAATTCTGTATTTCACTATTTATGTTAAAATTTATCATTTCTTATTATTTAATCCAGTTCATTCAAACACACTTCACAATCTCAAATCCACAACAATCAATTATCATGAACCCTTACTATTTAGCTCTCCAATTAGGATTGTCATTGAACCTAGTTTACGCTTCTAATGGTATGCCATGGACATTTGAGGTCTTAGTTTGCATTACTGGGCTAGGATCTCATTTCCCACGCATCAATGTAGTTTTTAGAAAAGATAAAATCTATTACATTTGGAAATGTAACATATTCAGAAAGGAGAAGAAATCAATTAACATTAAAATCCTCTAACCTCTCATAGTCATCCACGGCAACTCCTCTAGCAATCATCCACACCACGTCCTCCTCTCTCTGATCACACTTAAGCTCTTCTACAAATCTTACAAATGTTGTCACTCTCAAACCCAAAAAACGCACATGTGAATTATGCCTTGACTCGTCTTTTTAAGTCCGCCAAAAAATCTACATCGTCTCCCTTAAATTAAAGTTAAAACAACTTTTGTGCATTCTCGTGTTTACAAATGAGTTTTAGGAGCAATGAAATTGTTCTAAGGGGTGTACCAGGTTCACTTTAGGTTTTGTTTTCGTTTTTTAATTTTTCTTTCATTTTATATATTTCATTTTTTGAACACCAAATATGTAAAGCACTCTTCCTCCATTTCTTCCTTAGAGGTTTGGAGGTGGAGATCTCTTCCTCATACACATACTTGGGGGTCAAGTTCTCTAGGCCCCGCTTCACCATGAGACCCACTCTTCAACTACGGATAAATAAGGGGTATGGTTCGTTGGCCCTCCTCGAGCAACAGTGTTTCCGGCAGCACTTCTAGGACAGTATGTCCAAGATGACACTTATGGATACACTTATCGAACCTACTATTCTCTATGGTTTGGTGGTGTGGGGTCCTTCATTGCTGGAATCTTATTGGGCTTCTACCAAGTGGGTCCAGATTCTCCTCATATGGTGCAAGCGATCCAT
Organism: Thuja plicata; assembly: GCA_018584345.1. Classification (NCBI taxonomy): domain Eukaryota; kingdom Viridiplantae; phylum Streptophyta; class Pinopsida; order Cupressales; family Cupressaceae; genus Thuja; species Thuja plicata. Next base: position 1,141,205 of record MU223424.1, read on the forward strand.
CCCACACAACATTATTCTTGCAGAATTTGGGGCTCGTCCCTTCAGGCTTGAGGCCATTTTTGATCTGGTATGGTACCTTCACCACCTTTGGGCTTTGTTGATTCAGGCGATGGGCATCACAAATACCCTTACCTTGCCTATTGTTCTTCGAAGTCTATCGCTACTTCTGTTGTCTCCTCTGGTCGAGCTGGCGGATGGTTCGTTGAGGCTTCGACCCTTCTCGAGTCTATTGGGATTGAGATAGATTGCCTCCCTCCCTTCCAGTATTCTCGATGCCCCCCCCATCTTGTTCCTCCTCGTCATGAGTTGAATAGATGCATCAGAGAGGTCATTTACAGGCAGTTCATTCACACTATTTGGGTTAACCCCCATGGGGGTCTTCGCCCTAAGATGGCCTTTTATGCAAAGAACTTTTTGGAGCTGAAGGATGGACTCATTGTCTGCCCTTCCTACTTATCCCACCACTGGTCTCATTCCCTCAGGACCTCCCTTGGTTCTTTCAAAGTGGGTTCACATCAGCTCCAATGTGAGACCAACCATCAATTGACAAAGTGCACAAGAATTGTCAGCTTTTCAACATTAGGGAGGTCGAGTCGAAGGAGCACTTCATCATTCGCTGCCCTTTATACTACGAGATCATAGGGAGGTTCTACTGCCTCTTCAAGGAGGCGTGGTCGCCCTCCACCTTCTTCAGATATACGGACCAATGGTCTGGTGCCTTGTCCTTTATCCTCAAGAAGCCATTAGGCTTCGGGACCACACTCCAGCATCGGCATCCTTCGACGCCCCCACCCTGTCAGCTCATTACTTCCTTTTTCACAAGGTTTCACTCAGCGCGCAGCACCAAGCATCAACTTGGCCCCGTCCCTTATCCCAGATTTGTGAAGCCCAAGACGGGCTCCTATCAACAGCAGCCTTCCTCTTCCAGGATCACTCCAACTCCGAAGCAGTCCAGGGCTCTGAATGGTCCTACCTCTTATCCTTTTGTTCGGAGGTTCTTCATGGTTGTTCAAAACCTTTAACTGGTTTCAAGGGGGTTTAATTTGAACTCCTCTCTCTATTTTTGTTTTGGTTGTTGCTTTATTTCTTCGGGCACCGTTTGGTATCCCTGCTACAGGTTGGACCACTTTTGTGTTCTTGGCAGTCCCTTTGACCCTTTGTGTTCTCTTGTTGGACATTAAAAAATTTTATCTTTATCTTTTTTATCTCCTAGGCAATCCCTTCTGGCTCCCAAAAGGATATGCATAAGCAATACTCATAGTAGGCATGCAAATTTGCATATCTAAACAATGGGAAGAAAATGTCCAGTAGCGTCGCTATAAATCCATGCTTTAATTTACCCCAACCTTGTCATTGATCTTGCCTATTTTTCCATTAAATTGACCCAAAACATTCCAAGTGCAAAAATATTTGGTCTCCTGATTCTTCTCCTTAGTTTAACAAAAGTTAATTTTTAGTTTCGAAACCAACCACATCGATGCATTTTCTTTTGGAAGTCCCTTAAAGATCCAAACCTTACTATTATATTATATATCCTCACTTAGTGTCCCTTTCTTTGATAAATTCCCAATAAGTCTATCTCATTGAAATTATTACTCAAGTATCCTTCTTATAACAATCCATTTCATTGTCCATGGGATAGGAGTGGATAAAGCCAGAATTTCCTCCTTGGTCACAAGGTTTATTGAGGTTCAAGAAAAAAGTTTGAAATCTAGTGAACTTCAAAAGGTGACAAATATCATTTCAATTCACCCTAGTATTTGTATGGAAAAGTTACAAAAAAAATTAATTATATTTTTTTAAATTAAATATATTTTAAAAATACAAAATCAATTAGATTTTTGCACATATTTAAAAGAATAAAATCGCAAGTTAGTTGTTAGTTTACTTTAGTGTTGAATCATGCGATGGTCATTCTCATTGTTGTTGCAAATGTGGACATCATTGGGTGTTGTGCTAAGTATGTTGTTGCATTGCAACCTATTAACCAACCCCTACAACTACCAACCGACCCTTGTGAATGAGACGAAGCGTAGTTGTGTTAATTTGCCCTATGCTTTTAGATGCAAAACAACTCACTACACCTAATGTACAATTCTCCATGTCAGTATCCTCAACCTAGTTGCAAGAGACATTTGAAGAACATGTTTCTATAGGCTTTGCTTTTGTTTTGTTTTTAATATTTATTTTATTTTGGTATTTTTTAATAAAAAATCTTTATCCTTTGATGTATTAAATTTAATCATTCTAATTAAATATTTTAACATGTCTAATTTAAATTTTAAAATTGTTAATAAATTTAGTTATTAATTTAAATTTTAAAATTGCTAATATATTTTATTATTTAGAATATCATATTTTACATATTCAGTATTTATAGTACTAGAATTAAATTTTGATTTTACCATATTAGAATTAAGATTTTTAACTTAATCCCCATGGGGGGCTTCGCCCAAAATGGCTTTCTATGTCGAGCATTTTCTCGAGATATGGGAGGGGATCATTGTCCACCCTGTTGGAGCTCTAAATTTTTGGCAAAATTTAGAGTCCTATATAGCGACAAAACTCTAAAAAATGGCATGCTAAACTCCATGCCCAATAATTGATGATATGATGGAGTACATGAAATGGGATACAAAACTATATTACTTTTCAATTAAAAGTTGAGGGATTAAGGAAGGAAGCTCTGTGATAGGAATAATCAAAATTCTGTAAACGAAGGTTTCAGAGATGTTGTAATTTTGACATGCTGCAAAAATTATGTCGCCAGAGGATGAAAATGATCGAAATTTAACAATCTAAACCCGACCCAGTTCAGAAAAACAAATTTCCTATCTCCAGTCAAAATCTTATGTTCGTACAATCTGATTTAGATTTTCGACCAAAGCCAAATCCAAAAGATAGGTAGTTATTAGTCACTTAGTTGATTAGTTTTTTCTCAAAAGAGTTTTCTAGATTTTAATGAAGAATGATGTCTTTTCACCCTGAAGGGGTATGAAAACTATTCAACCGCATATATATGTGGTGTAAAATGTAATCATAAAAAATCATCACATTGTATGATATACATTGATAGTTTAAGTTTTAGAATTTGATCACAAATGCAACATGGACTCGAATGTACTATTATTTCAAAATCAATAAAAGGATAAGTGTTTTTTATCTCACTTGTGGTAAGAAAGTTTAATTAATTTCAATTAGTCCCTCGCAATTATTGAAGGAAGATTCAATTGCTATTCTTGCAATGCTTGTGTAAAGAATTTACATGTCTCATATCCCTGTTTGATTATCAAGGAGTTCGTGAAAAGTTAGTGTTTCCAGCTTCTTGTTCAATCGGTCTCCCAACCAAAGGAGTTAAATTCATTTGAACTAGCAAGGATATAAATAGGCTTAATTTCTCTGCATCCATAGATTTGAATAGTTGATGGTGTTGGAATATATATTGTCTTGCAAGGTTGTACATAGGATTGAAATCAAATTGACTCTATTGCCCAAGTTGAAACAGGCACTGATCTTATCAATTATTGGATGTAGTCATTTAGTTCATTGTTTAAAGTTGTTAAGATATTCTATTCAGCATTCATTCAATTTACACATATTTTCAAAGCATTCTTACAAGTTTTCATTTTGAAGCATTATCAAAGCATTCAGTTATTCTATAGTTGTAAAGTTCATTGGATCTACTTCAAGGAAATAGTTTGCCATGTTGAAGAGATCATTCAGTTTCACACATTGTTATCTGCTATAAAAATCCTTAAAGCCAGGAAGTCTGGTTAAGGTATAGGTTTACCTACCTAGGTTCTGCAGAGCCTAAAGTGCAGGGGAGTAGGATCATAATCGATCACTCCCGTTCATTGGCCAAGACAGTTGAATAATCCCAGCATTGAATAGGCAAGCTCATAGGATTTTCAACCTGCAGTTTTGGGAACCAACACACCCCTCTTACCTTTCTCACCGTTGGTCGCACTCAGTCCGCATCTCCCTTGGCTCTTTTAGAGTGGGATCACATTGGCTCCACATCCAGACCAACCATCAGATGGATAGGGAGGACAGGATTTGTCAGCTTTGTAGCATGGGGGAGGTTCAGTCGGAAACGCATTTCATTTTCCGATGCCCTATCTACTACAAGATTAGAGGGAGATTCTACTACTTGTTCAAGGAGACTCTGTCTCTCTACTCCTTCAGGTACATTGATCAAAGGTGCTTGGCGCTATATCTCCAAGAGGCCTTAAGACTTCAGAACCACTCACTCCAACATCAGCTCCCCACGAGTCAAAACCCAGGTCAGCTTATCACCTCTTTCTTCTCGGTGATTTCTCCAGCGCATGGTACCAGGCGACGGCTTGGTCCCCCCTCAAGCCATACCAAATCCGTGAGGCCTCGCAAGGATTCTACTCATCAACGGTCTTCTTCTAGGGGTCTTCAAAGGCGGCTTAGGGTCCATTCTCGCCCTATAGCTTATCCTTCGGTTCTAGATTTCTACTTGGCTGATCAAAGTCGTTAGTTGGTTGTTTGTTTGTTGTTTCTTGATTTGGTTGTAGCCTGTTTTCTTCTCGGGCACCGTTTGGTGTTCCTGTGTGGGTTGGCATCTTTTTCTATTTCGACAATCCCCTGGACCCTTTCTGTGGTCTTTCGTTGGACATTAATTAATTTATCTTATCTTATCTTATCTTACTTATATCTTACTATTTAGTATTTATAATATTTGATTTAAATTTATTAACTTAATTTTTAAATTTAGCATTTGTAATATTTGAATTATATCTTTAAGCATGTTTTAATATGTAGTATTTATATTTTATTTACTTATGTTTAAATAATGTAGATTTATTTTTTATATTAACAATAATCTATAAATTTTTATTAGTCAAATTTAATCACAAATATTTTTGGCTTCCCAAATGTTATCCGTTGTCGAATTCACACATGAACACAAACCTTGTGACATAGATATCTTCAAGTTGGCTACTACATTTTGATATGGCTGCCCCGGCTGCTTCAACCACTTCCATCATCACGTTCAATTTTCCTCTATAAAGCATTGACTAACATATGACCCCTGTCATAGGACTACAAATTGCTTTAGCTCCAATTACTCTTCTATAAATCCCAATGGTTGTTTTTCTGGCTATGAGTCATCCTAGAATAGATCTCCCCTTCTGCTGCTCCTTGTCATCACAATTTCAGCAATATCATCTCCCTACACTACCTAATAAAATTCCAAATGGTGAACCTTTAGACCAGTACACATTGAATGAATATCCTTTCATTCTCTATTGTATCCAAGCAATTCAAAGGTATTGCTCTGCTCCAATCTTCCACACTCCTGCGCAAATTGCCATATCAGTTTTTCCCCCAAAGCTTTATTCATGATTCTACAGTTTCTGCCACCCAGCCTGCTCCATCTCTTTGGTCTAATTTTGTTCCAGGTTACCAAATTAGTCGTCTTCTTTCCCCCGTTCCATTCCAAAGAAGATATCTTTATAAGCCCATATGTAATACCTTTTGAGTGTCGACGTCATATATATAGGCTAAGCCTGAAATGAAGTGTTCATTAATTGAATTCATCCTAAAAAAGTTAACAACTTCCCTTTCAAGGTAGACAACTTTGCCTGAATTCTAGTGAATACTGGTTTCCAGAATTCTCCACTAAATTTATTGCCTACCATAGGCATTCCTGAATAAGTGCTTGTTAATTGCGCAGTCTCAAATGCTGGTATATGCTTGAAAACTGTTAGCAATCTATTGTCAGCATTCAAAAAACATATTCTTGATTTTTCTACATTGACCTTTCTGACATACAAATTCCTCATATTTTTCTGTGAATCATCCATAACTTGTAAATGTTAAACTGCCTTCAACTTTGATGCAATCCCAGTGCATAAAAAACATCATATATCTGTTATTTCTTTGTTGTTCTACTTCTTCCCAATCCTTCAGCCATTATGATAAAGAGGTATGGGAAATTACAACCCCTGCCTTGGTGTCTTGCTGATCTGAACCAGCCAGCTGAACCTGCATTCACTAAAATTGAAAAAGATGAAGAAGATATGAAGCTACATGACCATTTTCTACACCAGCCCCAAAAACCAAATCAATCTAAGACCCAGTGCAAGCATTTCTGGTTTACTCAATTGTAGGCCTTGTTCATGTCCAGCTTGATTGGGATCTCTCCTCATTCCTTATGGAGACGAAAATGGAAGGTTTTGTATGCCAGCAATTTTCCATCTAATATTTTCCTTCAAGCAACAAATTCAGCTTATTCTTCAGACAAACTTGTCTGAAGTTTATATACCCCATTTTACATTAAGTTTGTTACAATTCTGTAAACTGTATTACACAGAGGAATAAGGGTTGAAGTACTCATCACTTTCTCTCTTGGGCATTATTACATTTTATTTCCGTAACATCAATTGTTTTTAACTGAAAAGGACAGCAAAACATCATCATCCTTCCCTTGCTTTCTGTTTCTGTTTTCATTTCTTTCTACATTAATCATTTTGAGATCCTTCAATCTTTCTTTCTCGTAATTTGTAATTATTACGTATTGCTACTATGTTTGTAACTAACATCCTTTCCATAGTTCTTGTTATTGTTTTCATTTCTTTCCAGATTTATCATTTTGAGATCCCTTCAACCTGCAGTCCCTTCAACCTGCAGTTCTCTAGAACTTATAGTTCTTGTGTTTCATTACTATGTTTGTAACAGACTATGTGTTAATTACTTATCAGCTTATGGGTAATTGCTGAGAATGGTTGTAAGTGGTTACTAATGGTTGTGCCCTAACTGGCAACCATTGGGCACTGTATATACACTTCTCATAGTCAGGGAAGTTGTCTGATTTTATACATGGTCCTCAATGGACTACATTTTGGTTGTGGAAGCACTACCCTGAACAAAGCAATCAATAATTTTCATCTATAATTACTTGATATGTTCTATTTATATAGCAATTTGTAGTGCAATATATTTGCAGTGAACAAAATCACTGGACAAAACTTTGGTAACATTGCTGCAAACAACACAATCCATTAAAATATAGATTTTCTATTTAGAAAATGACAGAGTTCCACGGAGTTTCCTGACCGGGGTGACATGAGGACGCAGGGATGAGTTTCGGGAACGGGGGGATCAAGGACCTAAATTTCGAGACGGCAAGGAGACAGTGGGGAAACAGTGGCAGAGTGGCAATAGGAGGGCGACACTGATATAAAAATTGAGGTGATTAGAAATCTTCAAGGCAAAATCTGCTATATAACATCTCTATGAGTCCCCCATGAAAGGCCAACTAGTTTTCACAAAGTTAAAGGTTGCAATCAGTATGTTAGCAAGCAACCCGGAGGCATCCCTAGTGGAGGTGGCAGAGGTGGTGGTGGTGGTGGTGCTGAGGGGGGACGTTTCCCCAAGGCCCCAAGACTGACAAACGTCCCCGTGTAGGGGACGTGGGGTTTTTTATTGGGAGGGACACGTCCCTGTGGAACACTGGACCGTCACTCCAAAATGAGAATACGCCAGTTACAATGACTTATTTCAAAGGGTGTCTTCTGGTCCCCCCTAACAAGTTCCACAAAACTTGATACCAATGTCATGTTCTTTCATTACAGTTCCAATTTTCATTTTATGCATTTTCTTTCTCTGAACAGTACATTTAGAATAAGAACGTAACAGTCTTCAAATACATCCTATTCCAAAGTGCACAGCTTTTGAAATGGTACAAACAGCATTATTAATTAGTTTCAATTATATCAGCTTATAGCATCCATGTGTTTTTGGTATAATTCACCTTTTGAATTGCTACATGAAACTATCAATACAACAAACCACAATTATTCCAGATGTCCAATTCAAAAATTCTAAGTATTCACTTTTAAAACTTTGCAGAAACTTTGTGCTCAAAATAATAAAGGGACATTCAACAAAAACAAAACAACAAATGTTAAATCCTCTTCAAGGCAATCTCGCTGCTATAGTGCATTTAAAGAAATTCTCTAACACAAAATTGAAGTATCTATCAACATACGTAATATCCCTCAAGCGACATTTGTGGGGTGCAATGTCCTCAAAAATGTAGTCTTGCTCCACACAAGGCATACCCACATATATGTCTATATACCTGTCAGAAAAATAAAAAATTATCATCACGATGTGTACAATTGAAGCATGATACAACTTTCCTGAATAGAACACAATCATCATTGTGGCATACCCAACAGGAAACTTTGCAGAGACTTTGTGCTCAAGAAAATATGAAGACTCCACAAGTGCACTTACTTGAGATAAAAATTAGGATTAACATCACTGGTTATTTTTTCATTGGCTTTTGCATGAATAATCTTCTTAATCTCACAGTTGACGAAGTAGTTAAAAGAATCGATGTGTTGTTTTACAAGTCCCCTAACCTGAAAATTGAAATGATTATGCTAAATTATCCAATCTAAGAAAAGAGAAAAAAGCAGCTTCAAATAAAAAGACACCCACCTTTAGAAATTCCGGAAGTAGCTGAAATTTGTCAACTGCCGTCTTAACAGGAGCTTCTATATTTTTAGAGCCAGACCATCTGCCAAAAAGGTAAACCATAAAACGTCTAGGCTAAATCACAATGCATTCACCAAATGGAAAAGTTTCTCAGCAGCCACTCAAAATCTAGAAGATCCACTCATCATGGGCTAGAGTTTAAACCCTGGGCCTCACTGGCTTAAACTTTGAAAAGACAAATAATGTATATCTAAATCACCATAGCAAAAGTGAGCATCAATAACAAAAGCAGTTTTATACCCATAAACTACCCCAATAAGGGGCAAGAAGTTTACGATCTCAGGTCCAAGGATAAAATGGAATCTATTCTAAAAGTCAGGTTGCACTTAGATGGAGCTTCCAAAAGACATCCTGGACCTGCAGGAGAAGACACACATGGTAATCTCCTTGATTGTTAAAGCACATGTTTGGATTGAGAACACTGATACTTTACTTGGACCTGATCCTTTCCTTTTGTGATCCATTTGGCTACTCAAGAATCATAGCTTAATATAGAAATTTAGGGTGATATGAAGATCATCATTGATATGATTTGGAGAAAATTGGATCAGACAGCAGTTATACATGGATTATAAAACATGATAATACTTTTTGATTAGAACAATCTCCCCTCAGCACATCAGAAGGAAAGGTAACCATGTAGTGGATCATATACATAAACTTTGTGTTGATTTTCTAAGCATAACCACAAAAAGGTCATGGATGGGAATAACATAAATATTTTAGGCGTGACTATATAATATATTGAGAGAAAATTTTAACATTTCTCACAATGGTAATGAAGATGAATATTCCATAAATGGAAGAGGGACAAATTTGGGTTAATGATGAAAAATTAAATGCTACTCATATAAGGCAATTGTTGCAACTTGCAAATTATCATCATTTGTTTCTCATTCAACTAAAGTAGACACAATGTTGAATGTAGTATTCATGTTACAATAGTTCTAGGACAAGAAAACAAAGTTGTGCTCATTGCTGAGCTTAGCTGCCCATCATATAAACAACCCAGCATGGTTGAAAATATCTGCGATATATCGCTAAACTGGTAATATATCGCGCGTCACTATAGGAAACGATATAATCACCCAAAAAATCGCAACCGAGTTTTTCATTGTCGAGCGGCAATGTTTAGGGCAAAAAATCGCTAAAACCTGTGCATATTTCTCTGAAAATCAGTCAACAAAAAGTCAACCCGTGAATAACTTAAAAAATAAAAAGTTAAACGTGAAATAGGGTTTTCTCATTCGTTTTTCCATTCATTTTTTTCGCCCGCGACAGTGAGGCTGCAAGTAATTGCTATGTATTTAACTCAAAACTTTCATTAATATATAATGGAAATCTCAAATCAGTATATGTTCTACAAATTTGGTGTATGTGTGTGTGTTTTTAAGAATATTTTAAGAAATTATATATTTTCAAATGTTCAATAAAAGTGCCAATTTATTGCTGATTTTTTCGACGAGTTTTTGGCAATTCTGAGTTTTTCAAAATTCTTGGGTCGGTCGAGTTATTGCCGAATCCGAGTTTTTCAACTATGGAACCCAGCTCTAGGCTTTCTCAAGCTGAGTAATAAATTCATTCCATGGAAACCAGGAACAGATCGCAGGGTTGTAATTTATTAGGTATTACACTTACTAGGTATTTATCTTGTCTTATCTCAACCAGTGGCCAGATTTTTAAATAATCCCCATTAGATATGTTGTTTTGTTCATTGTTATTAAAGGCAAGATCCTATAATCTGAAACCATTTAACATGTCAGCTAAACAAAAAAACTATTCAATAATTGGTGCTCTTAAGTTCAGTATAGTGCTCCGGTTTGATGAAAATGAAGGTAAAAAAGATATAATGTCCCCCCTCTAAGCCTAGTCGGCTTGGTGACCATAAGCCTATTCCTTGGGTTCCCCTAGACTAATGTGGTTGGTTAGGAGCTCCACAGTTGTTGGAGCTGTTGCAGTTGACTTCTTTCAGCATTTCTATTTGTGGCTTTGAGCTCTGTTGATGAGATTCACAGTGATGCTTTAAGAAGCAATTTCGAATGCCTGGTCCATGGTCCACATTTCTTGGAGCCCATGGCTATTCTTAGAAACTCACCTTTTCAGCATAGACATTGTCCCTTGGCTTCAGTTTGGTACACTCAATTTCAGGATACGATTTTTTGTGATGCTTTCCACAAGTCAGGTGGTTTATTTTAAATAAATGCAAGTTATAATGTTTTAACTTTATATTATGCATAAGTTTTTATTTCAAAAATAAGGTGAATTAGACCCTGCTTGGAGTCAGCGCCCAAGTTATGAAAAGAAAATATTTTATTAAATCGAACTTTATTCTCCAGAAAGGGGCATTGAGTTTTGGATAAGTATATAAGGGTCTTTTTGGAGCTCATTTCAATGCTAGGATTTTATTTGTTAATGTTACGTTGTTGGTTTTTCTCCAGAACTCCCAAAGGATAAAAGCCATCATGGAGAATATCATCCACAGTGGTGAAAGATCTTCCCTGGTTGATTGCTAATACATTCATCCTGAGTCTATGCTGGTGTTTCAATGTTGTGGTTCACAGATTTGAACAGAAGGGTCTATTAGAAGTTTTGGGTTCCAGTTTTACAAAAAATGAGAATCTTCATGATGTTTTTATTGCAGATCGAAGTCTTCATTTTTGGGTGTTTCTTGCAAGGGTTTGTGGTATCATTTTTTGCTGTTTCTTTGTCTGACTCACAATACTTTCAAGCTAGTTGTACAAACCTTCGTGTTGGTCGACCTCACCTTTCTGGATGTTATGATTGATGGATGGATACAATGATTACAGGCATTTTTGCTGAGTCTTCTTAACCACTAGGCAACCCTTTGGCATGTAATTTTCCATCCTTATTAGCTGTCCTTATCATCCTAGAGCAGATCGCCCCTACCATCAGGCTGTACAAGTATTGGGTGTGCACATTTGGTTTTGACAGGGCTTTCAGGTAAGGTTTCGAGTTGCAGTATCTGATGAAATAGGTGCCATGATCAGTGGAACCAAAAACAAATGATGGTGGACAGTTTGGGTGACAAAAAAAACAGAAGTTATGAATTTTTTTGGCCCCTGCCAAACAGCACCCAGTTTGCTATAGCAAAAAGTCTGGTCTGATTTCTGCCTTTTAGGGTGATTATTATTGGTTGGTTACGACTGATGCACTGTTCCAAAAGATTTAAAGGAGTTTTCCTTGTGTTAGAGTAGCTTTTTGGCCCCATTGCTGTATTTAGAGACTTGCATATAACAATGTGAAGCCAAGTTAAACAGCTACTGTTGAATCTCCCCATTTGATGCTTCTGCAGCAGGTCTGAAATGTTACATCATGCAGCAAATATAAGGCATTTTGGTGCTTTATGATTGATAGTTCATTGCATTCTCATTTCATGTTGATTTATCATGTTGGTCTGTGTCAATACTCCCAAGAACATAGTAATAGCAATTTAAATTAATATTGAAGCTTCTGATCAGACATTTTACCAGCAAGAAAAACTCTAATATTTATTGTCAAGTTGTCCATTATTTGGCAAAGATTTCAAAAAAAATATTCAAGGTACGTTTCTACAAAAAATGGCTGGGAAGATCATATATACACTACAGCAACTACAATTGACAGTCCTTACTACTGGTTTTATTATGTTGCTAGAGAGACACAATCAACACTACCCAGGTTAGGGTTTACAACAGGAACAGAGTAAGCTCACCTAGCGCATAGACAGTCTTATAAAACAAGTATGTCATCAGATAGGAATGAGAATGATATATCAAATCAATCAATCAAGTTCTAGATGAAGATGAGCATGAACATATCCAATCCAAGGGAAAAGGAGAACACTGAATACTTTATTATCAATACTCCCTGTCTATTTATATTTTTGATTAATCAGTACTGCTTGCTTATATTGGCCAGTACATTTTCAGCTGTTAGGTGCCTATTCTATTCCTGTTGTTATACTCACTTTGTGACTCTCATGCACAATGTGAGAATTCCTAAGGTATGTCATTTCCATGACAAGGAAATCTTAACCCTTTATAGTATATCTGGTTATATTTGTAGAGGTTTAATTTTTTGCCTGAAGTGAAATGCATTACTTCGTGGAATAGGAGAAAAAGACATCAATTTAATACCAGGTTTACAAGGATCGTCACTCCCTAAACCCCTTAAAAGTTAATATCTTTTCAAAAATAATGGAATTTAACATTAAGTTTAACAAGCAATGCTGACACTTGTTTAAAAAGCCTCAAATCCTCTAAGATGAGAGGAAAGAAGTCCTCATAAAATAGGGTTTGCAACTTGACTTTAATGAGATTGTAGTAGCTTCCAGCTGAGATGTGAATTATGAAAAATTGCAGCTTTCCCTGGTCATCTAATGTCTCCAAGGAGAGGCCCTTGCCAGCTCAGATGGGCATTAAATAAATAACAAATCTCAGCTTGAAACAGAATGCACAAAAGACCTTAACAGAAGGGCATTTCTAAAAAATGTGATTTGTCGTTTCCTTTCTACCAGAATAACTACTTAAGTTGTTGCATCAACTTTTTGAAGTAAACTTTTGTGGGGTATTTACTGTCTGAACAATTGTGCTTGAAAGAAGCTCAAGACTTGATCGTTACTAAATTATATTTTGTCCAGTGCTAAACTAAAGGTGCAAAATTAATACATAGCAACTGTTTTCATCTTGTTTATGTTGATGGAAGAAGAATCTATTGAAGTTACTACGCATTATAAGATTTGTGTGTAAATTTTGTGAAATGATATCATTGACAGTTGAAAATTAGTTACTATTGTGACATTGGCAAATACAGTTGTTTCTATTGCTGGGATAAATGTGCAGCACCCCCTATAGATGCTCCATTTAAAACCATCAAAAAGAACATTGCTCATAAACATTATGTTTGACACAAATCTCTTCACCACAAGCTATGAAGGCTTGATTCTTCGGCCCCAAGTTAAAATTCATATGAATACAAAATATAACCATTGCAAAAGACAGAAATACAATAAATCTTACTCTTTGAGCTGACCCATTGCAATCTGCAATTCCAAAAGACAATAACTTCTTCAAAGAAGACAAACTTGTGATTCCCTGCAATATTACAGAGGAGGAATTTTATATGGAAGTTTAAAAAACCGTTGCATATATGTTATACGTAATTCTACATCACAGCTTTGAAATACAAAAGTTTAATAATAATTAAATTCATTCCATAAGCAAGCTGAAGTAAGATATACATGAAACAATGGAGTACAACCATCCTCAGCTGCAATAAAAATTCCTCTTTCAGTTTAGCTTACCTAAACAGAAAATCTGGCAAAATAATGAAACAGTTTGTCTTGTGGATGAGATTAACTTGTGACAAAAGCATCGGGGATTTCACAAGAAAGATGCCAGGTTCAAATCTCATAATACATGACAACTCTTCATTTTTTTGTAAAATACTGCAACGCTTATTGGGTATGGCATATCTAAGGTTGAGTACAAGCCCTTGGAGAATTTCCAGAACCCTTAGTCATGACAACAAAGCTGAAATTTACAAACTTCGAAAAGGTTAAGGCAATTTACCAAATGAAATAGAAACAAGGAAATGGCAAAAATTAATTTAAGCTACAATGAGACTTGGGACAAGGAGGCCCGAACCTTAAATCACATGGATTTGAAATCAATAAAATAAAATTACAGGTAGATTCTACACGTCTTAAACCTTGGATAGCAATTTATAAGATAGACCTGAAATATTCATACGATAAAGAAATAAAGCAGTGATCTACAGGATAATGAAAAATTCTAGTTGTGGAAACTTGCAAAATCTAACAAATAAGGGTATAACTGAAAAGGAATGAAGACTAGTCAAGTGGAATAAATTAGAGAGGTAAATGTATTAGATCCTTTATAACATTGCCCTAGGTTCGAACCCCGGGATACTTGCAAATGTATGTGAAATTGCATCTAACTTCTTTGGGACAGCTTATCCAACCAAATAGAGCTCAGGCAAATTTAACAAGAAAGATGCTCTTAGTTGTGGCATTTAAGGCAGGCGTTACTTCATTGAGAGAATTAAAAAATAAAAAATAAAAAATAAAAATCTACCTATAGGAATTTGGAAACTGTAACAGAGGTATAACAAAAGAAGCTTAAAAAAACTTTAAACAATTGCAGCAAGATAAGCTTACGTAGTAGTTCAAAATCAAAGCATTCGCACTTTCATGGTAGCCTTCGTAACAGCGGGAGGCATTATAAAGTGCTTAAATTTGAATAAAACATCATTCACGGTTCCGTTGATGCAATTGAAATGGACCAAGTCGAACTAGCACCCAACCCAAACTATGATTCTTTCCGACACGCCTAAATAACGCTAGGTCCTCTCTGATATCGATGAGTCAATGAATCATAACATGGGCGGTCAACTAGTAAACTGGTTTTATTCCATAGATCCCTGGGTGAGTTATGTAGTGCTCTTGTTTAGAGTTTCAAGTGAATTTGACAGAGTAAAACCTTTTGTAGTATACACCATTTAAAACATGAAAAATATAATGAAAGTAATTGAAAGAATGGATTCAAAATACCAGAAGATATAAAGAAGTATTTGAAATTGAGTAAAATATTAAAATACTCACACGATTACGTCGAGACTTGTTGATCTTTCAAGAGGAACCTTATCGATGTTCAGAACTTTTTCAATCTCCTCTGATGGCCATGGAAATGATGGAAGAGGAGAGAAGGTAAAACTTGAAACACAGTTGCACTGAGGTTTGAGAGGGGAGCTGCAGTAGTAGCTGAACTTTGCCCTTATTAGGCTCGAACTATGGCAACTATTTATGCATTTGTTGTTTTACGTATGCTTTTAAATTTTGTTGTTTTTTTTTTCAAATTGAGGTTTAGCTGTTTTTTTTCAAATGGGGTTTTGCTTTTTTTTTAAGGCCCCGTTTGGTTCTAAGTATTGAGTAGGAATTGGCATACCTGCATGCTGGTATTGTCGAATCCAGTGTTTGGTTCCAAAATGAAAAATAGGAATAGGGTTATGTGAATTCTAATTTTGGGCCTTTTTGAGCATTCCACAATTCCCCCTCAGGACCTGGAATTGGAATTGAAAATTGGAATTGGAACAAAAGGGAATGATTTGGGGCTATCTCAATTCCCATTTGTCGGGCTTTGTTTTTGCATCTTTTTTTTCCATCTATTTTTGTAGCTGCATGAGAGAAGTGTCGCTACCGTTGCCGCTGTGTGAGAGAATTGTCGCTGCGCTACCGCTGGGTGATAGAAGTGCTGAATCATTGCAAGCATTGGGAGCTGATTCACACGTTGGGAGCAAACGTTGGGAGCTGATTCAAACGTCTGGATATCCCAATTCATGAAGTTGCCCTAGTTCACTATAGTTGGATATCCCAGTTCCTATTGATCAAAGGCATAACCCACCGGGGAGAGGTAATGTTTCTTGCTTGGTTTTAACAGTGATTTGCTTGGTTTTGACAGTGATTTAGGCAACATTCGTGAGATAATTCTTTTCCCTGTTTATGTTCATAGAAACATTTTGATATACAAATGGAGAAATGTCATCAGGTTTAATTGACTTACCGCATAGTATTTGATCTTGTTCATAAGAACTTTGATAGCATCC
>MU223424.1:1173281-1191708 GCA_018584345.1 Thuja plicata
TATATATGTAATAGATATTAATAATAATAATAATCAATATTCCTTATTATTATATCTATATATATCTCAAAATTATCTATTATTATAAGATCATCATTTTATCTGAGTGAAGCTATAAACATCAACACGCACAAAGACCCCCCTTCGCACAAACTACCATACCCAGGGGTCTTTGTGCAAAGGTGGTCTTTGCACGAAGACCCCTTTGGCCAGATTTCCAATAAATTTCCGGTGGTAACAATCATTTTCACAGAACATTTTTATTGTGCTCATGGACCCCAGGCATTAGATTGAACCCAGTGACGACCCAGACTGACATCGGTGTTTCATGAGTGCTTCAACCTCTTACGACTGTCATTGATACTAGGTGCACATAATTCTTCCTTTTTTGTTTATTTTTTATTGTAACTTGTATGTTTTTCAATTATCTCAATTACTTTTTTGTTTTCTGTAGTTTTTAATTGAAAAAAAAATGTGAGATAATGTTAGAAAATCATAGTTAGAAAATGTTAGAAAACTGTAGTTAGAAAATATTAGAAAACCATTGTTAAAAAACCATAGAAAATATTTGTTTTTTTATTATTTTTAGTTAGTTATATCAATGGTTTTCATTTCCAGTAATTTATATGTATTTTTATTAGAAATTTTTAAAACCTTAGGAAAATTTAGAAAATTTTAAAATGTTAGGAGAATTTAGAAAATGTTAGAAAACTTTAGAAAAATGCATATATAGAAAACTTTAGGAAAAAAACTTAAACTTTATTTGATTGGGTACATGTATGGTTCATTTTTGCAATTTTTAATAATTGCATTACATGATCTTTATAAACTATTTAAAATCTCTCTCTCTCTCTCTCTCTCTCTCTCTCTCTCTCTCTCTCTCTCTCTCTCTCTCACACACACACACACACACACACACACACACACAAGAACAATTTTGCACATCAATTATATAGGCATGTATCTTATCAAAAGAACATCATAGTCAATTTATATAATTTGAGGCATTCATCTAGACAAGGCCCTAGTTTTTAGCACATTGATAAATCAATCTTTGATATCTTTAGCCTCTTTTTCTTACCTTCAAAACCAACTTTTTAATTCTACATTTAATTTCAATATCAATCAACTAGTCAAGTTAGGTTGATAGATTGTCTATTTTTAATTTATGTGCTTAATTAGCCTAGATATTTATGCAAGGTATATTGGTCCTCGTAGTTTTAGAAAATCCAACATTCCTACATGTTAAAATTATTAGATTTTCACAATCCATGAATGATAGCTTGACTGTGTGTAAATTTTTGCATCAAAGTCTACAAACTTTCATTTTCCTCTTACAGTTGCTCACTTTCATCTTGATGATGGATAACATAATGTGATCTAAAACATCAATTTTAAATGATGCAAAAATTTACACACAATTGAATCCAAAAATAATTCAAGCTATCATTCCTACATGTCCTATAGTTTTATCCTTGGAGGTCAATCCTTCTTTTATTGGGATTTTGATATCTTTTTTTATGTGCATATTTTATTATTCACATTCAGTGACAAATTGGAGTTACTAAGGAGAAAAATACAAGAAGATGAGACTGAGATTTTGAGATATCAAAATAGACATAGGATTTAATACATATTGCAATATGTTATAATAAATATATTAAGGTTGGTGGCTTTGTTATATGTATAAATGAATATTTATCTTATTTGTATGATATATGTTCTACTAAACCAATATGTAATAAACTCTACATGTTTGTAAATTTTTTTCAATCCATCTCACTAAGATAAAAATAATAATACCGACATAAAAATAGCTCAGAGATCTAGTCCATGCTTTCTCGTTGAAAAAACACTTATGATCATAGATTTCCTTTTACTTGTGTTTCATTATTATAGCTTCCTTCATAGTTTTTCTCTTAAATATTTGATTTTATTTTCATTCTACCCCACATGCCCTTAATTTTCCATTTAGGATTTCCTTTGTTGATTTTCCAAATTAGATTTATTTTATATTTCATATCAAACCTGACATCATTTCTATTTCCATTTTCATTTGGGGCCTTACAAGTTGTTTATCATTTTCCCTTAAGAAGACGTTTTTAAATTCTCAAATGACCAAATACAATGTAAATGGTGTTTTTGATGTTGTTGATATGGGTAATATTATTGTTGTGTTATCATTCCACCTAATTTCAAAAATATGATCACGAGGAACATTTAGATCAATAGAATATTACACAAAAATCTTGCTATTGTGGTTGATGTTAGTAATATTGTGAATTTAGTTAAGGCCCTCCTAAGTTTTTAATTAGTAAACTATTTGGTTTATAGGTACTTTGAGGTAATTTTCCTTAGGATTCCTCTTCTAGATCTTTCAATGGTGTATCTTCCTCTTCCCATCCCCACCCAAATCATATATTATTTTTAGTTGTATTCTAATTTCTTGTTAGGATTTGAGTGCCATCAACTTTGTAATTCAATTGTTTAACCCACAGTGGTAAAACAACTTATGTTAGAACAAAGAAAGCGTTATCATTTGGACTTTAGGAAAAGGACAAAATAGGTAGGTGTCCCCTTTGGAATCTTTTATTTTTAGGTTGTTTTAAACATGTAAGGATTTGTTAGCATGTGTATGATAATTATGACAAATGTCATTTGTTAACGTTAGTTATTATGGGTGCATTAATAACAGAAGACTATTATATTGGTCCAATTTGGGGAGATAGCTTATGACAATTTGAAGAACATATGTAAGTGGCTATTTTTGGATATATGCATTATTACAAGAAGGTATTAATGTCATCCTTTTAGGTAGATTTATTTCATATTGTATTGTGATACCATAATGGTGTTCACTCCTAAGAGCTTCTATACATAAGCAACTTGAACTAGTGGGTTATATTATGTTTTGTTCATGTCTAGGTGATAGGGTACTATAGGATTCTACATAGTTCTTCATAGAAGAGTGTTGTTGATGTGATCTCTCTTTGGATTAGTAATATACTTGCCTCTCTTTTTTTGGTGGAGTTTTTTCCCTTGGGATTTCTCCATGTATATATAGTGTTAATTATGTTATGGCTCTCTCTTTGTGACGAAGATTCTATAATCACATTAATTAAGGCTTAGTACTTTATATTTAGATATCCAATCAATTAGTTTATGTTCATTTTAGCATCATAAATTTTTAGTCTTGTGAAATTTCTTGCTTGTCTAGGCCCTATTTCAGTGTTCCTAGTCTTTCATGCCCAACATTCTTGATCTAGCTCAATTATGCATATAATTTTGGCTTATTCTCTCCAGATAGGACCTATAGTCCCAATTTGGTACCACATTGTATGAATCGAGGTTCCTTGGACACCCCACTACTAAGAGTGGGCTGACCTAGGAGCCTTGCTCCCTGATGATCAAGTCCAAATTGAAACCACTTGATAATCACATTGTTTTAGCAAGAATTTTAAACCCACTTCAACATCCTTCAATTTTACCACCTCTAAATAGTTTTGAGAGATATATAAGCAAGCTACCCTCCCTTATCTTTCAAAGCACCCAATTTCAATTCAAGCTTTCTACTACAATTTTGCATTTTAGGCCCTAAAGCAAGAGATTGAGCATCAAAGGAATTGAAGACAAGGAGTAATTTATAAATCTAAGAATTTGTAATGACATCCATGATATTCTTATCATTAAGTCAACATCAAGCATCTTGATGAGAATTTAGACATCAAGAAGGCTTATGAAGGTATACACATTTCATTTTTCAAATTTAGCCTTTGCTATACTTCAATGTGCTCTTAATTACATTTCAATTTATTTTCAATTCATGGTTAATTCCTAAATTGGGTTTTTACATAGGCAAAAGCCTTTCTGCATAATATTTATTTTATTTATTAAAGTATGTACAAGTTGTAGATGCAGACAAGTTAGGAGGAGAGTTACAGTTTGCAATCCATTGGATCAAAATTTGTTGTGAGCGGGCCAAGAGGGGCAACCCAATCCAAGGAGTAGGCTGATCCAGATGCCTCGGTCTCTCTACTTCATCTTGAAATGTAGACTGTAGGTTAGTTACAATCTATGTTTGTCAGATCTACTTCCCAAATTAATATGTTAATTTGCATCCTCTATGTACATGTAGAAAACCACATTTTCTTCATATTTGGCCCTAGATATTGCATTTCTCAATCACAATTACATATTCATAGTACCCAACAACAAAGGATAATTGAATCCACTTAGTTCTTAAGCCATCTTGAGCCTAGTGGATCATCTTCCTTCTAGTGTAATGTGATTAGCATCAACTAGATTCCTTATTTGTATGCATGAACTTGTGGATCCTAGTTCATCTTTTTCCAACCTTAATTTTTGGTGAACCCAACACATCTTACATCTCCTTCAATTATGATTGGGATTTCTATATTGGATTTGTATTCTCTATGTGCTTATAACATTTAGACATTCAAATTTACTTCATTTTATGCAATTTTAAATGGTCATTTTGTTGAGAATTTGTATTTTCTTTTTATATAGATTTGTGCATGATTTTTATGACCTTGAGCCCTCTATCTAACATCCATATGATAATAATTTATGCACTTATGATTTTCCTAAACGATATAGAGCTCGAGTTAATTAGCATCTCCCATGGGAGCTTAGGTGAAACCTCTATGCGTACACATGAAATACCTAACATTGTTAAAAATTACTCTTCTCATACTTCGCATGATGATGATGACTCATTAATATAAGTGTCTCCTAGACAAATATAAAATCTTGTCAATATTTGGAAAATCTTGAACATTGGATGGGTCAATAACATTTGAATAGTGAGGCAAAACATGGTGTGGATTGTTGCATGACATATCTCAAATTATTGATAGAAAAATCATGTCTATGAAAAGTTGTGTCAGGTCTCTCAATATCTACACTCGTAATCATGTTTAAATTTCTATTCTTATAAAAAATTAATTACCTAATGCGTTTGTCTATACTCCACCTATTAAGGCTACATCTATCCAAAAGACCAAGTTCTACAAATGTTAGTCTTGGAGGAATTTCTAATCCTATAATATTTATTTCCACGAGTGTTATATGTATTTCCCAACCATCTCTTATACCCACTTACCATAATATATCACTTTCATATCCAAATGCTCTATCCATTTCACATAATGTTCTACACTTTGCCTTCTTATTCTACCAACTTTGTTGAGCCAACTAATCTATTACCTTCCTCTTTAATGCAGAGGTTACAATGAAACCGCATAAAACCAAATTCACTATCAAGATTCATACTTCACACCATGCTTCTCTACCAAAATTCATCGCATAATACCCCTCAGACATTATAAAACTCTCTCACAAATAAACCTTCCCTCATGAAGTGACCTATTGACTAGTAGCCTTCACAACCAACTCTTTTGATAAAAAAATTCCCAAAACACCTCAAACCCCTAAAAAAATTTGTTTTCCTGACACTCATTTGGAAGTTTCAAAACATATCCTAATTGATCCCTAGGTTATTTTGTAGCAACACTCACCTTTGTCACTATCCCAGACCAAATTAGGCCTATTATGCCTCTTTAAGCTATTCACCTTAACCATTTTGATATTAAACATAAAAGGAAGATTATCTCACCCTAGGAATGGATTCAATGAAATAAGAGAAACATTAATGAATAAACCTTTAAGTCATCTTAACCCATCCATTGTGGAACATAACAAAACCAACACAATTTCTTCTTACCTACTAACTCTGACATAATAGGACAGTGTATAAAAAGTAACTCAAATCTTTGTTATTTAACAAAACCAAATGTGGAAAGTGGCTCTATGTTCCCCTAATATCATTCCCAATCAAACTCACTTTCATTGGACAAGGTCAATACTCCAAATGAAAAAGAAGTCTTCACTGCTACTGCTATTAACATTCTTAACACAAGAAATAACCCCTGGGTATCATTACATTACCTTCAAATCTTATCATGCACACCTGCAACCTTCTAGACCATGAAATATACTCCAAAAACTTCCAATAAAAAAAATTGTAGAGAATTTCACTAGTTAAGATGAGGTAAACACATTTTCTATATTCTCTGGTTACCCTAATGAGGGTTTCAAACAATTTTTAGAAAAATTGCCATAATTTGAAAGATACATCATCAAAATGAACAAGAATGGGCTCAAATGAAATTATATTTAATGTTCTAACATATACACAAAAGTACATGTTAAAATAACATTACATTTGATCATACATCTTGTCATTACAGTCTCTACACCATCAAAAGGTGGGACAATCAATACATTTTTGGTCTTTCATTTATAATCATTGCTTCTAATCCATCCATCCCCTTGATTTTGACCTATTTCTGCCTTTTATATGCCAAAATGGTCCATAGGACCTTATTTATAATATTGACACTAAAAAAAACATGAAAGACTCACAATTTTTCCTCGTGGAGGCATACATCCATTAGGTGCTCTTGCACCATACACCTAGGGCAAAAATAATTCCAAGTCCCTTGAAAGTGAAGTTGTATTAGATTTGAAGTGCTCTTGTCCTCATGTAGTCTCCTTTCATATGATAGAACCTTACAATGGGTTAAGAACAAGAATTATTTATCACCTTTTTCCTTGGTGTATTGCTTCATAAACCTTATGCTTGATGGAGACCATTCATTTTCCTTCTTGCCTACAAAAATTGTTAACCTTGCTATGGTGCCTTGTCCTAATTTGAATACTAATTTCCTTTCCCTCCAAATTGTCATCATGGAAAAAAGTACCATTTCCACCATCATTCCTTCATGTTTTTTGTACTAACCTTGATCTACCATCACCCATTTATCTTCTATTCTTAGGTTCTCTGCTCTTGTATGATCAGATTTATAGATCTATGTGACTAAGACCTCTTCATTCTTAGGTTTACCATCCTTCAGGTTGATAGTATCTTATTATATTCCACTCTCTTATCCAATCAGTAGACATACTATTTCTCCCACTGTGACCTCTTTCAGCCACTCTTGCCTTTCCTTTGGCAACACACTCTTACTCACACTGCCTTTCCCACTTGTTAGGATCTCTTCCCCAAGGATCTTTGTATCATCTAATACACAAACCTCTATACTATCAAATTCACACACTTATTTTCCCATCAATGAACCAAGCATTATTTCTTGCACACGCTCGTTATATTTTTCTAACTTATCTTGTACCTTCCAAAGGAGTTCTTCCTTGATCTCTTCCACTTCAAATTTTATCCCCACCTTTTCCTCTTTCTCATCTACCATTGCATCGTTTGGCCACACTGTTGTCCTAGAATCTTCAAACCTTAAAGTGACTTCAACCTTTATCTCCCCTTCATCCTCTACTTGCACAAATTCTCTCTTGCCACACATAAGAGCACTTGTTGTTTCACTCTGTCCTTTTTCATTTTCCATCAATGGAGTCAATGTAAAAGAAACCCTATCTCTCTCAATATCATATGTGTTTTGTCTTCCATCATACAAGGCATACCTCTATATTTCCAGGGTAGATGTAACAACAAATGACATGCTTTCATAGGTAACATATCACATAGAAGTCTATCTCTATAGACACCAATATGCAACTCAAAAAAAGCTTTCTCCTTAACCAAAATAAAATGCTCACTAGTCAACCAATAAATATACTATTAGGTGCTCCATTCACCAAATATAATAGATGTACCAAAAAGATATGTTTCAATAGTTGGAACAAAGATATCCATCATGATAATCCACTACCAAAAATAGATTGTATAGAATGAATCTGATATTCACAATATTGAAGCACAACCAACCAAGTGGTACAAACATACAAACCGTACAAGGGTTTTTACATCAATTACAACAATCCCAACATCTCCTCAATACTATCAACAATCTCTCCCTTTGGAATTGATGGAAAAATAACAAAATAGAAAAACTCCAAAACATCCAAAAGGAAACCAAATAAAACTCCCCCTGAGTTAGATATTGCTTTTCTATTTTCCTTCCTAAAATTCTCTCCCCCTGAGTTAGATATTTCTTTTTTATTTTTCCTTCCTAAAATTCTCTCCCCCTTTTTGCCGCAATGGAAAAGGACCACACAAAAATATTTATATAATCAAATAAGGATAATAAAGTTTATAAGAAAAAAATTCTTGTACCTTTCCTTGATAATAGGAATATTCCTCTTCCACTCATTCACATTCAAACTCATTTGTGCACACAAACTGTCATGATGTACTAACATGTTAAATGATGAAATCCAGTCTACGGTATGAAACTAACGCTCATAGTCTTCTACATCAAAAAGAATTCTAGAAATATGTTCTAACCACACCTCAAACAAATCCTTCACCAACTAGAAATTATTCACTAAATCCTCTCTTTGTCTCTGTATATGCAAAAACTCATCCTAAATTTGACCAACTCTATTTCTCTGTTTTCCACCTTTATCCTTGAAGTAATCATAGTTTTTACCCAAATCATTCAACTCTCACTCAATGACCTCAATCTTACCTCTGAAATTGTCAACTGCAGTAGGTCACTTGAGACAATACTAATAAATATTAGAAAAAAATTATGCATTCTTTTCTCTCACCGATCAGTCTAGATAATCTTTGTGTAGCATCAACACATTTCTTCTTAATTGCCTCTTTGAACTTTCTACAATGTGCAACATCTTGAAACAATATTCTCTTAAAAAACTTTATCAAATAATCTTGCAACACACTAGATACATCAAAAATAATAGTTTTTTTACTGATCAAATGTTCGATTAACATAGTCTCTATCTCCATTCTACTCTACAAAGAGTAATCAAACCACAACTCTCCAATTCTGCCAAACTCTCCTTCTCGCAACATTGTATGTACTACATTAGAATCCACGAAGTCATATTTCTATGGGGAAACCTCATCCTTTTAAATTTCTTTTTCTTCCTTTTCTTGTATTTCTTTCTCACTTTCTTCTTTTTCCCCTTCTTCTAAAATAGTAACAATTTCTTATGCTTTTTCATTGATTTTCCTTCTCTTCAACTTCGAAAGGGAACCACCAATAACAACCTCTAATCCACTTTTAGCAGAGGATAAATTATCCTCAACATGGCTACCATCCACTACACCAAACACAACCATACCAAAAGAAATATTCATCTACAAAGTTACAAAGTACCCCTTACAGGCATCCTCTTTATTCTCCAAAAGCTCTAAATATCTACAAATTTATTTTTTGATAGGGACTGGACTTCCACTCAATGTTTTGTCTACCTGATAACGATCTTAGAAATTAAAACACCAAACACATAACTAGAGATCCAAATAAGAAGGCATAACCTTCTTATAATGACATCTTGACATTTTCAAATAAATTTTCCAATAACAAACCACACAAATCAAATTGCATGCTTTCCTTAACCATTTTATGCACTAAATAAACAAATACAATAGGTGTGTTAATTAATAGGGCACACTGATCTCTGTCAATGCTAGTAAACTCCTTCACCTCCTTATACTTCACTGACTTCTTCCTTGGAATAATTTTCACAACGAAAAACCTTGTAATCTTCTTAATTACCTCCTTTATCACCACATAATATTTTTCTAACAACAAATTCCCATCCTTAAATCGAATCAACATAAACAAGATAAATTCCTTTGTTGTAAACCAGGGAAATTTTCTCCAAGTATCCAATCCTAGGGCGTCAACTCTCTACAACCCTTTTGTAGATAACCCTACTTTCAATTGTCTGCTCTTCCCATGATAAAATTCTTCTAATTCTACTCATTTCAGCATTTTTGATATGGTGACATCAGATTCATGAACAACCAATCTCGATTCCATTTTTGTACTTGAAAAAAATTTACCAATCACGTACGAGTTCTGCAAAATTCTCAATTTCTTATTCATAATAGTGACAAATGATGTAAAAATTAACCTTTTTAATATTAAATCCTCATTATTTTTCCTACCGAGAATTTATATCACTGATATAATCTGTTATAATATGCACATAAATCAAACCGAAACAAATGTAATCATGATTTAATGTCTAAACATATCATAGACACAACAGATGTAATTAGTATCACACTTGAGTAGGGGAAGTGAAAAATTTAGCATTTTAATACTCTGGCTAAGCCAAAACATTAGGCTTAGTTACCAAAAGAGCTAGTACTAAGATTCGATACCATAGATTTTGTTTCACTAGCTTCCTTCTTCTTCCATGTCATGATTATCTTTTGAGATCCACCTAAAATTGTGACATTCTTATCATTCACAGACTTTACCAAAGCATCAAAAAATCTGCAAGTATAAGCATAATGACCGATCTGGCCACATTTCAAATAATTTACATTCCTTTATAGATCTCACTGATTAAACTCTAGATCTGCACTAATTAGCCTTGTGAGCGTAATTGTGACAAACATAGCAATCTCCATGAAAAATATTATTCATCCCATTTATCTTAACCAGATTAGATACTTGACTTGTACATTGATTTTCCTTATGAATAAAACTTATGACAGTTAGAACATTGAGTATTATGTTCCTTTATGATCTTGCATTCAATAACCTTATGACCGAAATTTCATATGAAACAATAATAGTTAAAATATAAGTACCTTTGAGCATTTGGTTGCCTGACTGAAGGCCTCCTTATAAATGTTCTTGGATTCCTTACTTTTCTTGTTACCTCAGAATTTACTTCTGCTTTAACTTCCTTGTTTTTTCCATTATTCTTTAGATCTAAACATTCGCTAGTGAAACCTAAGCCTTACTTGTCCTTGTGACTAAACCAAACAGTGTTTCTTTCACAAATCTTTGCATCTTCAATTCCCGTTCCAACTTCTCATTTTCATCTATCTTTTGCTTGATAATGTTCTTGAATTTTTCTTCAGTTTTCTTCCATTCCTCTATTTTTTGTTTGATTGCGTCCTTTACATCTCCTTCGGTGTTTTTCCCATCTTCCATCTTTTTTTTTAATATTATTTTTGAGAAGTTCTTCAATGTTTTTGCAATCATCCAATTGTTTTTTCAAATTCGTTGCATTTTCTTTTTACTCCAATTCCTAGCTGACTTCCTTGTGTCTTTCTTTAAATTTTCAAATATGTTCCCTCAACTTTAAGATACAAGCATTGAATTCCTTAATGTTTTATTTCAGCTCCTAATTCTTTGATTTAGTGCTCCTAATGTCATCCATCATGATTCATCAATCTTCATCAGAATAGTATTCTCCTTCCATCTATTCAAACATCCAAGATCTTCCTCAATCAGTTAAGATCTATCTACAAGGGACCAGGCTATGATACTAATTGTTGAACACGCCAAATAATTGAGGAGAGGGGGGGGGGGGGGGGGGAANGGGGGGGGTGAATCAGTTATTCCAAAAATATTTTCACAAAATTTATTGAACCGATATAAACATAGACCATATATATAATTAAAACAGATAAAGAATTTAAAGAATAATAACAATAAACACCATAACACCATATATAATGTGCAAACCCAAGATGTGAAAAATAGCAAAGAAACTAATTCTCATGAAAATAACACTGGTTAAGGTGATTTTTACAAAGGGCTCACTACTAGTTTTCTCACTACAAGTAGGCTCATTGTCGGTTGGGCTAACTACCCTGATACATAAGATTTATACAAAAGTATCTTACAAAAAAAATGTGAAATAATATAGTTCCATCTGCATATGCATGAGACAATTCTAGTTGAAACCCCAATAGTAACTGAATGCAACAGATCCAGTTACAAATATTTTTCTAGCACCTCTTTATCCTTCTACAAAAATGAACACTTCCTTTTGTCGCAAGCCTTAGCTCTATCTTCACAATAACCTTCAATCTTCTTATTTCTTCTTGCACACATTACAACCAATGATACATAATCACATTTTCATCATACTGGCCTCATCAACCTCACACTATCTCCTCATCAGATAAAAAATGATTTCCACACACACACACACATGCATTGGGTGACACAATACATATGTTAGTCTAGCCACAAAACATGTCAGCTTGAGTTACAAAAGATATTACATCATAGTTTAACACGCTAGCATCGAGCCTAAATAATAGGTATAATACATATGAAAACTCCACACCATGTTACTATAGGACCCAAAGATAGATCACACATAAGATAAGAACGTTGCATATTGTAAACACCAAAAGAAAAACATATTCTGGGTCGATGGAAATTATTCAACCATGACCATGACTTGATCTTCAAAAATTATGAATCCGCTGATGGATAGAACTAGATAGAACCTATCTAAAAATTGAATATAATTATTATACCAAAAAATCATTTGATATATTGCATGAATGTCTAAGTAGCAGGCATATCTGAGAGAACTCTTAAATACGACAAACAATTATATCCACCCAAAACTTCATACTACTTCATTAGTCGAATATCATAAATATACCAAAAATATATATTTCAATAGCCAAAATAAAGACATCCACCATGATAATCCATTACCAAAAATAAACTGCATAGAATGAATCAATCTGCACAATACCAAAGTACAACCAACAAACTAGTACAAACATACAATTGGTACACAATTTTTTACATCAATGACAACAATGCTAGCGTCTCCTAAATACTCTCAACATAGAATTCCCTGGGTGATATGCTCCCTGAGATTTGGGCTTGAATTCAAATGAGTGGCCCATTATGGTTGTTTAGCGGGATATTAGGTCATGTGTCAACCTCCTCCAATTTTTGAGCCCCAAAATGTTGTGAGAGGTCTAAAAGTGGTATATATATATCCTTATTTGGATATCAAGTTTATAAGGCAAGTGGGAATTCAAGTTCTCTCCTACAACTTTGCATCCAATCATTCAAGATCAAGTTTTCAAGCATCCAAGGCATCTTTGAAGGGAATCTTCTCTATTTCAAAAAGATTAACTCTCATTATGGCCAAGTAGAGGAGTTCTCAAAAAATAAATAAGATCCTTTGACCATCCATATGTTGACTATTTTTGGATATCATGCATATATGTGCTGACATTAATGTTTTGTCATTGATGCCAATATATTCCTATTGTTGATGATAGTGTTCATGTGTGTTCCTGGTATGTTCAATGAGAAGATTATTTTGGTATGACTACTGTATTAAAGATCATATTTTGTGAAGGAAAAAATGGTTTATGTGATATCTTTAGTTGATCTATGTCAACTTATAGAGGTTCACATGATGATTTTAGTGAGCTATGAATGATTTATCATAGATTGGTATTTTAGTTGTTCATGCAAAGAAAGTGTTACAGTTCTTGGATTAGCGTGGACCTATTTTGCAATATTCTTGGTTTCTAACTTGGTGGTGAGTTGAGGACATGAATGTGTGTCCTCAACTTAAGGGGTTCATGATTTGGATGTTGGAAAGTTATTTTTTCTTAACAAAGGTTGTTTATTGGTATTCTTGATGAACAATGTAGAGATAGTTATGAATTCTAAGACATAGTTATTCTTGTTGTTGTCATGTCATTTCATGTTTCTTGTTGATGCTTCTAGCTTGTGTCATATTCATTTTTTTTGGATTACATTGGGTTATGTGATCAAATTTTGTGATTTTTCATGTTACGTGTTGTTGTTATTATTGTTCTTGGGTGATTTGAAGGTGTAGTGTGTTGTGAATGATCATGGTGTGATTTATGGATCTAGAGCATGTTTGAAGATGTTGTTATTGATCATTTCTATGTCGTATTTGGAATTCAATGGATCATATTGTGTATTGAGCTGTAATGAATTAATATTTTGTAATTAGGTCCCTGACCGACCTAGTTGAAATAAAGTTGATGAAATATATAAAAGATGTAATCATTTGTAAATGTGAGTGAGTGAATGTGGTATGGAAGAGTGAATCCGAAGAGGTATGAGTGGAATCTGAAATTGAGGTAGAGATTTGATGCACTCCATTGGAAATGTATTAGCATAATGAAGATGTTATATGTCAGTATGTGAGTTGTGGATTGTTGTCCATTGTGAATTATAATCAGAATTATTTGTATCATCTTAAAATGGAAGCACTTCCATGTTAAGAATGTTTAGCCCTCCTTAGGGGATGTTTTTGACCACCATTAGACTGTCCCCTCATTTTTGCATCATCTCCTACTTCTGTGCCTGTTTAGGACCCTTATTGGGCCTCTCCAGGCACCTTCTATCCCACCTAGCACATTTTCTAGGGGTTCTGACCCCCTGGGTCAAGGTCGACCTCAACCTTGAACTAGGTCAGGGTTGAACTTGACCTTGACCTAGATTAGGGTTTACCTCAACCTTGACCTGGGTCCCCCTTCCAAATATGGAAGCTTGTCGGTTGCCGAAGGTCATCAAAATTTCATTTTCCCGCTTCCGGGTCGGCTGTTTTGGGTTCCAAAGTGGCAAATCCTAAATTATATTTAAAATAGGTCCTCTTCTAGGGGCATGTGTCTAATTGGAATATAATTCTCCTATGTTGGCATCCTTAGAAGGTTGTGCCCTAGTTTCGTATAAAAGGAAGCCTTTCTCTCTCATTTTCTCTAACCATCAACTAAGTGATAAGAGGTGATCAAGCAAAAAGTGTTAGAAACACTGAGAGGGTGGGGGGGGGGGGGGGGGGGGGGGNGTGAATCAGTGTTTTTCTATTAATTAATTTTCAGAAACTTAAACATAAATCAAACATACATTGAAGGAAGCTTAACATAAGAACTCATAACACAAGATATGATTACGGGGAAACCTTGATAAGAGGAAAACCTCGGTGGGAATTAGTACCCACAAATATTGTACTAGGTATAATGAACCTGTTAAAGTTCCTTTACCATATTAGAAGTAGTCTTTAAAATATGAGTACAATGACCTAGTTAAAGATCTGACCCTATTAGGAGTCTTTTACAAAACCCTGTTAAAGGTATATGGCTCACTGCCCAATAGGATGAAGGCTACAACCTTCTGAAAGATGATATACACTATATCAAAATGAATTGCTGTGATGACACTGCTGTCTGATCAGTTCCATGTATGTGTGAATTCTCTTACTCTCTTAAAGAGCTATATCATATACTTACTTCATCTTACTGCTCTTCTATATCTTCCTCTTACATAATAAATTGACACTTGTAACATAACTTTACATTACATACTTATATGTTCATATCCGAATAGGCGCGACCCAAAACAAGACTCTAGTTGGCCCTAAAAAAAAAAACACAATGCTTCCAAACAAGTCTGCTCAAACATGTTTACTAAAATTCTAATTACATCATTACAAACATATAACCAAAGGCGCTTAGCCATTACATAACAAAATAATTCACGCTGATCAAAACACTAGTCGGCTTCCATGCTCTGTCTTCTGGACTGCTGGTCTACTGATCTGCCTGTAACTTCATCATACTATTGTTCTGTACTATGCATGTTTGGATGTAGCATGTACATGTTTCATACAACATATATCTAAACGCGCATACATTGACTTGATCTCTCGCACATGCGTTGATGTGCTGATCGCTGAGTATCTCTGTCTGCCTTGTTTTCCATACTTAGTCATTTTGTTTTTCATGACAGAAACTAAACATGACTTTGTTGCCATGATGAAAACACAAAATGAGTCATGCATCCTCAGGAAGTCAACTTGCCAACAATCTCCCCCTTTGTCATTTATGGCAACAAAGGAATGTGGCCAAGTTTCTCAAAAAGACTTAACACAAAAAAATGACTGTATATCATAACATCTTATTGATATATACATATAATTCTCCACATATACACATTCTATATTACTGCCCCTTTGACATTAATGATAAAGGTGTACAAAAACTTGTAAGTCTTCTACATACTTACTCCATGTAAACTTTAGGGTACACAATCTGAAGAGATTGGATCTCTTTCTGCCAGAATACTTTCATTGCATCAACTGTCTGAAGATGCGTGCATAGGGCATAAGTCAGTTTCTCCATCTTCATCAAATCCATGCATGGACCTTGATCATATGTTACAATGGTGGCATCAATCTGTTTGATGTTCTCATTTAAGACTGCTAGAGATGGCGCAAGTGCATTTCTCAACTGAGTTTGTCTTACTCTTATCTTGCTGATTTCCAACTTAGCCTTTTCAATCTTGTCTAACTGACCTTGATAGACATTATTGCATATGTTCATGTCTTGAGTGGATGTTTCAACTAATTTTCTGATGCTTTCCACCATGATCTCTGCCTCTTCTACCTTTTTAATGTGCTCAGAGGTAAACTTCACTCTGTCCATGCAGTTAGCTATAACTTTCTTGCCTTTAGCTGCTAATTCTTTCAGTATGGATTGCCCAATCTTCAAAGATTTTAGGTCTAAGGTAAAATTCTTTACCAATTCATTTAATCTCTCCTTCTTATATTCATCTTGTGCAATTTTAGTAGCAGAGTCTACTAAACTTGTAAAGTGCGATATAAAGTTTGTTAAGATGTTGTCCACATCTTCAACTGATTGGACTTTGGCTACTTTTTTGTTAGGAGGCACTAAGTCATTCAATATGTTTACTGATTCCAAAAAGTGAGGGTTCCTCATCACTTTTTCCTCCTTTTCTTTTTCCATAGCAAGAACGCTGATCTTGATTAGGTCTTCTTCTCCCCATGCATCCAGACTTGCTGAATCAGGAGTTAACCTTGACAACAATGAGGTAGATTGTTGAGTGGATGGTGAGAATATAGTATTCTGACTGGTATCCATGCATTCAATCTTTACTGGTATCTCTTTGATCGGTGTATCATTATCTTCTTCATTCAAGTCAATTGGATCATTGGTGGGAACTTCATCTTGTTGTACAGATGTATCATTAGTGCACATTTCTTCAGTGCTTACAAATGCTTTATCAACTTTGTCCATATCTTTTTCAAATGCTGTCATGGATATCTTGATATTATCAACTACTATAGTATCTTCTGAGTCTTTTTCTGTATTAGAAGTTATTGTCACTGTGGGCACTGAAACCTGTGGACCTGTTGTAGGTGTATTCTAAATTACTGCTTCTGTAGCATGTTTAGGAGGAGCTGGAGTTACCTTTGTTGTAGGCGTCATTGATGGATACATGTGTCTATCCATAAAAACTTGTGCAAATTCCTTTTCAGTCTCTTTACCTATCTTCTCATACTCTTTGTTCATAATCTGTAAGGTCTATGTCTTGGTTCTGAGATGAGGCTTCACCAGATCTAATAAAATATCCTTCTCATCGTGCGAGCATATAGGGAGAAGAGTATCCAATGTTTCTTCTCTAATCCTCATGTCTTGCTCTATTGCATATCTTTTCATCATCTCCAATATGTTCCATAACTGATCCAGTATCACTATCTTGAGTTCAAGAATTGACTTCTTAAACTTGATCATATGAGATATGATCATAGAGTGTATCTTAATCTTATCAATCTCTTGATATTTGTCATACACTTTAGCAATTGTATCTAGTCTACCTTCATTTACAATACTATTCTTCAAGACATTTAGACTAGGTCTAAATCTTACCTCAGGAGGAGCTTGAGTATTCCTTTCTTTGCTCTGAGTGTTCCTTGAGGATGGGTGATTTGTGGGCACATGTTTTCTTCCTCTAGACTTTTTGCTTGGTATTGAAGGTGGAGATGAGTCTAGGTCAATAGTGGTCGAGGGCGCGAAGGTGCTCTCTACTTTCTTCTTCTTATGGATCTCTTTATTCTTCTCAAGTTATTTGGCTATCTTGGCTTCTCTAGCTTTGTCAAGATCTTCTTGAGTGACTCCATGAACTTTTAGTATGTTAGATATAATTCTGGATGCTTTCCTTTTGTTATCAACACTGTGTAAGATAGTTTCTACTTCATTGGTCTTCTCTCTGTAAGTGCCCCACCTAGGCTCATTAGGATCTTTGGGCATAGACAATAGAACTTGTGCATATCCTTCTAACACATGTTCTTCCACTTCATAACCAAGAGGATGAATCCATTCGGTTCTAGGTTCAACTGCCTTCATGCAAGTGCAATCTGTTTCTACCATGAAACATATGGTATCCTTATATTTTTCAACTATCTTCTTAGATAATCTAAACCTATTCTGCATCTTGATCCTAAATGTCTTGATGTCCATATCCATGGCATCCCTTACACTGCTCTCTAAAGTGGCCTTAAGAGAAATTTGAGACATTGTGGGTTTGCTCCTGTCTAGGTAAAGATTTGCAACCTTTCCAAAAATACAGAAATACAAGTAGATGATCAAAGATCCAAACCTAAATGTATTTCTCTTGTCATTCTTG
This sequence comes from Thuja plicata, assembly GCA_018584345.1. NCBI lineage: Eukaryota > Viridiplantae > Streptophyta > Pinopsida > Cupressales > Cupressaceae > Thuja > Thuja plicata. Next base: position 1,191,551 of record MU223424.1, read on the forward strand.
ATGATTCAAATGTTGTCACTCAGTTGAGTGCGCAAGATCTCACATAGGTTGTATTGAGTGTTATCCTTCACCATTCTGATAGCTGCTAGGACTGTTGCTGTAGAGACACTGTTCAACCTGCTTGCTTGCTGAAACTTATACCCAAGTATCATAGTTAG
>MU223424.1:1193746-1212798 GCA_018584345.1 Thuja plicata
GGGGGTGAATCAGTGTTTGTCTATTAATTACTTTTTAGCAACTTAAACATAAATCAAACATACATTGAATGAAGCTTAACATAAGAACTCATAAAAAAATATATGATTACGGGGAAACCTTGATCTGAGGAAAACCTCGGTGGGAATTAGTACCCACAAATATTGTACTAGTTATAATGAACATGTTAAAGTTCCTTTGCCCTGTTAGAAGCAGTCTTTACAATAAGAGTACAATGACCTGGTTAAAGGTCTGACCCTATTAGGAGTCTTTTACAAAACCCTATTAAAGGTATATGGCTCACTGCCTAGGCTCACTACCCAATAGGATGAAGGCTAAAACCTTCTGAAAGATGATATACACTATATCAAAATGAACTGTTGTGATGACACTGTTGTCTGATCAGTTTCGTGTATGTGTGAATGCTCTTACTCTCTTAAAGAGCTATATCATATACTGACTTCATCTTACTTCTCTTCTATATCTTCCTCTTACATAATAAATCGACACTTGTAACATAACTTTACATTACATACTTATATGTTCATATTCGAATAGGTGCGACCCAAAACAAGACTATAGTTGGCCCTAAAATAAAATATACAACGCTTCCAGACAAGTCGGCTCAAGCGTGTTTACTACAATGCTAATTACATCATTACAAACATATAACCAAAGGCGCTTAGCCATTACATAACAAAATAATTCACGCTGATCAAAACACTAGTCGGCTTCCATGCTCTGTCTTCTAGACTGCTGGTCTACTGATCTGCCTGTAACTTCATCATACTATTGTTTCGTACTATGCATGTTTGGAAGTAGCATGTACATGTGTCATACAACATATATCTAAATGTGCATATGTTGACTCGATCTCCCGCACATGCGTTGATGTGCTGATCACTGAATATCTCTGTCTGCCCTATTTTCCATACTTAGTCATTTTGTCTTTCATGACAGAAACTAAACATGACTTTGTTGCCATGATGACAACACAAAATGAGTCATGCATCCTCTGGAAGTCAACTTGCCAACAAAAAGTTCAAGCATCCATTGTTCTACATGTTCCCAAGCTTTCAAGGTGTTCAATTCTTCCTCTCAAGCATTCAAGTCCTCCATTGAAGATCAAGGATTCAAGCTCTTAAGCCATTTGAAGGGATTTGGTTCAATCATTCAAGATTCATCATTCCAAACCCTAGATCTAGCCATCATGGTGGTGTGATCTTCCTTCAATATCCTTTGTGCATCTTCAAGACTCCTTCATCATTCCTTCAAGGTGGATTCCAAGCATACAATAATGGAGGTTTATGGTTTCTATTGAGTCCAAGCTTTCATACTTACATACTTCCTTACATTTGAATTACAATTGCATACTTCCTTACATTTGAATTACAATTGCATATCTATTCAATATCATAGCTTCATTGTTAGATTCAATTCTACTACTTGCTAGCATTCTTATTTCAATTATTGATTTCAAGGTCAATTCCTAAATTGGGGTTTGACTAAGGCAAACCCCTTCCCCCCAACAAACAAACCTCTTTTTCTTGCAGGTATAGGTTCAAGACTACAGATTTGAGGGCAGATCTGGATACCCTTTTCGGCCAACTATCAGGATCTGAAAATAGATTTTCTATCGAGGCAGCATAGGTCAAGGTCAACATTATTGGGTCAGGGGTGACATTTATGGGTCAAGGTCAACCTTTTTCTCAAGACGGTGTCGGATCGGAAAAATATTTATGGGTTTTGTTCATCTCTGCATTCTGGTTTCGGATCATACTTTAGATTTTCCAAAAACAGAGTACAGATCTCAGAAAACAACATTCTTTGATCTGAAATTCTTTAAGGTTAGTGCATTCCTCCTATCCATTTCAATTCAAATCCTTAATCATTCTAAATCTATCACACATTTACATTCATTCACTCACATTTTAAGAGGGAAACCTAGGATTTCCTTCTTTATTATTATTTCCAATAGATTGCTTCATTTATGCATTGATCCTTTTTGGGTTGATCAATTTGGATCCTTCCTTTGTGCATTCGAGAATAAAGGGGAATGTCTTATTTATCCCTCCACTCTAAACATTAAATGTAAGGTGATAAGTTATTTGAGCATCAAAACACTCTTATTTTATTAACAATCATTTTTCTCCTTTACATTATCGTAAGAATGTGAGCCTTCTTTTGGGTTGAATCCCTTGTTGTATTTGAGCAATGAGCTCTAGTCAGTGTACCTAAATTTATGTGCATTCCCCTTGTAATAATTTTAATAGGGTACAATTCTTTTAATAGAGTACATTCATCCTATGGGTTTGATCCCCACCATGGTTTTTTCATTATCTGGGTTTCCACGTCAAAAATCTTGGTGTTATGTATTGTGATATTGCATTCATGTTTGTCATTTAGATATGAGATTAATTTTATAAGTTGGATAAATATTTGGAGTTTTGGGACACAATTGATTCACCCATCCCCCCTCTCAATTGTGTGTGTGTTGCCTTGATTCTAACAATTGGTATCAGAGACAAGCCATATTTTGGAAGGGTTAGATGATTACACACCTTGAGATGCATCAGATAAGAATATTGAGAAGCCACAAAGAAGTCTTACACCCCTCTTTTTGATCTTTCTACTACAAATCCTGATGATAAGAAGTAATTTGAGTGCAACATGAGAGCAAAAGAAGCTTTTTTGAGCACCTTGTCAAATGCACAATATACAAATGTTACAGAATTGGAGACTACAAATATGATATGGATGATGTTAAAGACTTTACATGAAGGAGATACGTGTGTAAAGAAAACCAATTTGAAAATTTTGAAAGGTAAATACGAATCATTAAAGTTGAGTGAAGATGAAAACATTACTTCCTATGTGTAGAAGGTCATCAAACTTATTTGTGGAATCAAATGTGCTAGTGGAACATTGGAGGAAGAAGAAATTGTTTCTAAAATCCTAAGATCCTTTCCTCCCACTTACAATCACAAATTTTCTACTATTGAAGAAATCAAAACCATGGTACTTATGAAAAGAGACACATTGATTGGTAAGCTATCTACTCTTGAAATGAGAGAATTTAGAGACAGTCTTCCTAAAGTTGAATCTGCATTTAAAGATACTATTTCTAAGGATAAAAAAAGATGTGACCTTGGAGAAATTTCATCTAAGTATGTATCCAAATATGCTAAGGAATAAGAAGAAATTGAGGAAGTGGAAAGAAATCTTGAAGAGATTGAAGCCCTCGTTGAAAAAAGACTACCTAAGAGACTTGGTAAGTATCAACGGAAGTTACCTTTGAAATGTTTTTCATGCAATAAGATTGTTCATATTACTTCAAGATGTTTGAATAAAGAACCTAAGTAGAAGCCTAAGAAATTCAAGTCCAAATATTAGAAGAAGTGTTATTATGTTATTGATGAAGGTGTAACTGATGATGAATCTCAGAAGAGTGAAGATGAGATTGTGTTTATTGTTATCAAAGATGAGAATCCTAGTTTCTTGAATGAGGAAAAAACCTTGGTTTCACATGTGGATAAAAAGGATGAATGGGTGATTAATAGTGGTTGTTCGCAACACATGACCAAAGATAAAAACAAATTTGTAAAGTTGGAGAAGTATGATGGTGTTGTTGTCAGATTCAGTGATGGAAATCCTTGTATGATTATAGGTAGAGGTTCCATTACTCTTTATGGTAATAATAACAGTAATGATGTTCTATATGTTGAAGGTTTAAATTATAATCTTTTGAGTGTTCGACTACTAGTTTATAAAGGTTACAACTTACAATTCAAGGATGGAATGTGAAAAATTATTGGAAAATCTGGATTTGAGATTGATATAGGTAGAAAGACTAAAGGTAATGTATTTCATTTGAACAATTCACATAATATATGTTTGATTGCTAAGATTGATGATAGTTAGTTATGGCACAAGAGATTTTGTCATGTAAATTTTGATAACATTGTAAATATAAGCACTACAAGAGCAATTAGAGATCTACCTAAATTGTTGAAGCTTATTGATGCGATGTGTAAGGAATGTTAATTGGGTAAGAAAACTAGAATACTTACAAGAGAAATAATTATTATTCAAGTGGATTGATAGATTTGATTCATATTGAATTGTGTGGCCCTGCAAGAACTAGAATCTATTATGGGGACAAGTATTACATTTTATTAATTGATGATTATTCTAGAATGATGTGGGTTACATTTTTGAAAGAGAAATATGAGGCATTTTATAAATTCAAGATTTTCAAAGCTATGGTTGAGACTGAGACGGGTCTAAATTTGAAATGTTTGAGATCAGACAGAGGTAGAGAGTTTACATATACTAATTTTAATACTTTTTTGTGAAGAGCGTGGAATAAAGAGGTAAATATATGCTCCGTGAACCCCACAAAAGAATAATATTGTAGAGAGAATAAATAAAACTATTTTTGACATTGTAAGGACTATGATGATTGAAGGAGATGTACCACAAATCTATTAGAGAGAAGCAATTAACACTACAGTTTATATATTGAACCAAGTACAAATCAAGAAAGGCATTGGTAAAATACCTTACAAACTTTGGTATGATCATGTTCATATAGTGAAATACTTTAGAGTTTTTGGAAGAAAATGTTATATCTAAATAGATGAAGATTTAGGGAAATTTGATCCTAGATGTGATGAAGGTATCTTTCTTGGTTATTATACAAAAATAAAAGCATAAAAATGTTATAACAAAAGATTGAGAAAGATAATTGAAAGTGCAAATGTCAAAGTGGATGAAAGTTATCAGAAATAAACCATTTCTTGTAGATACAAATCAGATGATGAAGATGACAATCAGGTAATAGAAGCATAGAATCATAATACTTCAGTAGAATGAGATGGAGAAGTTGCAAATGATGAAGAAGTGGAAACACAAGAGTCTTCTACTAATGCATATTCGAAGAGTCCAAGGTATGTAAGGTTAAATCATACAAAAAAATAGATCATTGGTGATAGTAATCAAGGTGTTCAGACTAGAGGAAGAATTGATAGGAATGAAATTTGTTTGATTTGTAAGATTAAACCTAAGGATGTTGATGAAGGATGCAAAGATGAAAGTTGGGTCAAAGCTATGGAAGAAGAGTTGGAACATATTGATAAAAATAAGACATGGATTATTGTTCACAAACCTAAGAACAAAAATGTGATCGGTACTAAACGAGTATTCAAAAATAAATTGAATGAAGAAGGTGAAGTGGTTCAAAACAAATCCAGACTTGTTTTCAAGGGATACTCAAAGATGGAAGGTATTGATTTTGAGGAGATCCTTTCTCTTGTTGGTATAATTAAAGTTGTTAGGATGTTTCTTGCATATGATAATTTTAATTTTTTAAAGATATATCAGATGGATGGTAAGTCTGCATTTTTGTATGGAGAAATGGAAGAGAAAGTCTATGTTGAGCAGCTTGATGAATTTCCTTTGACTGATGAAGATGACATGGTTTTATGGTCAAAGAAAGAATTGTATGGACTAGAAAAAACACCAAGATCATGGTATGAAAGGTTAGATAAGTACTTATTGAGACTTGGTTTTGGTAAAGGTGTTGCTGATAGCAACTTATACTTCAAAGTTGATCATGATAATATTTTGATTGTTGGAGTCTTTGTGGATGATATTATTTTTGGTGGAAATAACAAGTTGAGTAAATACTTTGCAGATGAGATACAAAAAGAATTTGAGATGTCCATGATAGGTGACATTAAATTTTTTCTTGGTCTACAAATTACACAATTTGATAAAGATATTTTAATATCTCAATCCAAGTATGTGAAAGAATTACTAAAGAAATTTGCTATGGACAATTCAAAACATGTTTGTACTCTTATGGTTACTGGTTATAAATTGACAAAAGATGATGATTCACCTAAAGAAAATCAAACAAGATACAAATCAATGATCAATGGCTTATTATACTTAACACAGACTATACCTAATATTATGAATGTTGTTTGCATTGTTGCAAGATTTCAAGCAGAATTGAAGGATTCACATGTTGTTGTTAAAAGGATATTCAAATATTTGAAAGGAACAATTGATTATGACTTATGGTATGGTAAGGATGATGATTTTACATTGAATGCTTATAGTAATGTATATTTGGAAAGTAATGTGGATGACATAAAAAGCACAGGTGGTGGAGCATTCTTTTTAGGGAAAAAGTTAGTTTCGTAGGAAAGTACAAAGAAATTTGTATTTCAAAATCTACTATTGAAGTTGAATATGTTGTTGTTGTTAATTGTACACAAGTGATATAGATAAAGCAAATGTTAAAAGATATCAAATTAAGTATTGATGAGCCAATTGCTATCTATTGCGATAATTCAAGTGCTATTAATATTTCAATGAAACTTTGGTTACATTCAAAGACAAAGTATGTATCTATCAAATATCATTTCTTGAGAGACAAGGTTAGTAAAAAAGAAGTTAGATTGGAGTATGTATCTACTAAAGAGAAGATTTTAGATATCTTCACGAAGCCCTTGCCAAAGGATACTTTTGAGTATCTCTGAGGTAAGCCTGGGGTAACTGTCCCTTCTGATCAAAGCTAGATATGCATTTATTTGCATCAGTCTAGTGTACTTATAGAGATTATCATTATTCTATATTGATATTTTGGTGGCTACTATTCAAGGAGAGTAGTCAACTTTATGAGTTAGATGTTCATATTTGTGAGAGAGATGTTTGTTTATATTTTTGGCTTCTATGACTTAGTGCATATATGTGTATTTTTCATTGATGTCAAAAGGGGAGAGAGAGTTATGTGAAAAGCAAGTATGAGGCTAAGGGGGAGAGATTATTCTCAGGCTTGGAACATTTGTTAGAGAGACTCTAAAAGATATATTGTGGATATTGTTGGTATGGTTTCTTTGTGCATTGAATTGGGTTTTCACATCATATGTTGTCATCAATGACAAAGTCAAATATTTTGGATATTGTTAGATATCATGCATATATGTGTTGACATTAATGTTTTGTCATTGATGTCAACATATTGCTACTGTTGATGACAATGTTCCTAGTATGTTCAGTGAGAAGATTATTTTGGTACGACTATTATATTGAAGATTAGATGTTGTGAAGGAACAAATGGTTTAAGTGATGTCTGTAGTTGATCTATGTCAACTTAAAGAGGTTTACATAATGATTTGAGTGAGCTATGAATGATTTATTATAGACTGGTATTTTGGTTGTTCGGACAAAGATAGTTATAGTTCTTGGATCAGTGTGGATCGGTTATGCAATATTTTTGGTTTCTAACCTAGTGGTGAGTTTAGGACATGGATGTGTGTCCTCAACTTGAGTGGTTTGTGATTTTTATGATAGCAAGTTATTTTTATTGATAAAGGTTGTTGATTTGCATTCCTAATGAATAGTGTAGAGATAGTTAGACAGATTTATTCTCATTTCTATCATGGAATTTCATATTGCTTGTTAATGCTTCTAGATCATGTCCTATTTTTGTTTCTGGACCACATTGGGCTATGTAATCATATTTGGTGATGTTTCATGTTACGCGTTGTTGTTATTATTATTCTTGGCCGACTTGATGGTGTAGCGTGTTGTGAAGGCTTTTGGCATGATTTATGGATCTGGAGCATATTCAAGGATGTTGTTATTGATCATTGTTTCGTCTTGGCTGACATTCAATGAATCACATTGTGTATTGAGCTCTAATGAATTAGTATTTTGTAATTAGGTCCTTGCTAACCTATTTGAAATAAAGCTAATGAAATGCATAAAAGATGTAATCATTTGTAAATGTGAGTGAGTGTGTGTAGTATGGATGAGTGAATGCGAAGAGGTATGAGTAGAATATGCAATTGAGGCAGAGAATTTTTGCGCTTCATTAGAATTGTATTATCATAAAAGAGATGTTATCTATCAGTTTGTGAGTTGTGGACTGTTGTCCATTGTGAATTATAATCAAAATTATCGTAAGGAAATGAGCCCTCTTTTGGGTTGAAACCCTTGTTGTATTTGAGAAGTAGGCTCTAAGAAATGTGCCTAAATTCCCATGCATTCCCCTTGTAATACTCCTAATAGGGTATGATGATTTTAACAGAGTACATTCATCTTATGGGTTTGATCCCCACCGTGATTTTTCCCTTAATCAGGTTTCCATGTAAAAAATATTGGTGTTATGTGTTGATTAATGTGTTGTGATCTAGCATTCATGTTTATCATTGAGATATGAGATTAAGTTTATAAGTTGTATAATTTTGAGTTTTGGGACACAACTGATTCACCCCCCTCTCAGTTGTGTGTCTTGCCTTGATTCTAACACCATGCACATTCTTCCTTCCAAGAAAGTTTTCATCAAGCATAACAAAATTGAATATCTATGAGGAGTATTCAAATATCCATGCATTTGTGAAGGGGTCCTTTATTCCTTTCTACATTCCAAGGTTAAACAAATACAATTCAAGTAACATACAAACATCTTCATAAATATGTGTGATCTCAATATCTATTTATGAAGGTACATGCATTTATAATGTAGATATAACATTTACCTTTATAGTTACATCTTTTCCTTTCATGCAATTTAATTTTTATTTCCAGGTTGATTCCTCAATCAAGGTTTGACCAAGGCAAACCCCTTTCCACAATATTTTTTCATTTTTCTGTGTGCAAGAACAAGTGTCGAACCTATCAGGACTTAATTCAAAAAGTACAAGATGCAAAAATCTATTCATGAAAGTTTTGAAAAAAAGGTATAGGGTACATAATGACTCGGGTGACTTGTACCCAAGAACAAAATGCCCAAGGTGATCTATGCCCTACAATTTAGCTCTAAATTGAAACCATGGGACAATATAGTCTTCTAGTTGTTTTTTAAGGTACTTACAAGTTGTCTATTTTCTATTAGTCCGTGTCTATTGAAAATCATATCATTTATTCTTATTTAGCCTTCTATCTTGCATCATCATATCAAGTCCCCTTAAATCCAACTTATACCAATAAATTATCACGAAGGATAATTGCACTCACTTAGTGCTTAAGTCCTACTTGAGCATATTAAGTCATTTTCCTTTTGATTGTGCATTAGAAAATGGTGGACATGTTGGTTTTTTTCTTGGGACCCTTGATTCTAAAAGATCATTAATATTCATCATGACTATTAGTGAACATAATTAAATCAATCATTAATTCATCCAAAAACTAAAGATGAGAATATCCCAACATCAACAAGGTCACTGGACCTCCTACACTTCAAACTCCATAAAATTTGGGCGAGTGTACCCTTAATCCATCTACTTGCTCAAATAAATATTATAAAACTTATCTAGTAGATGATAGTATGGATATTATAGATAAACCTTCAATACTTTATCTGACAAACAAAATACATGATAACTTTAATTTTCAATTTGTTTCACCATACTTCTCATGCAATCCCCTATGACCAGTGCCTAATCCATTTGGGTTACAGAGTCACATGAAAGCAAAAAATATTTGATAGCACAATTCATTAATTTATCAATCATAGAATTCAAAGAAAATATGCCTTACATATAAATTCTTATTTCTATGGATGACTATTATCAAATTTGCAACACATTATAAACTCTCACAGTTAATCATCTCAACATTTTTAATTCTTTCCTTGAAAGATAACAAAAGATAACAAACTCATTTCTAAATAAATTAGAGAGATAAATTGAGATAAATCCTTAATTTTTATTCAATTCATAAAGAGTTCAACTTGATACAAAGATATATCACCAAGCCTTAATTACTGATTTATTGTTCAAACACCATACATGCTTCTTTGAGAATACATAAATTCAACATTTATTATACTATGTTTAATATAGACTGATTTAACCTCCAAAAAATGGGAACCCTTCACAAGTGATCTTGGAATTCCTTTTATAGACTAAGGAATGCAACAAGCTTCAGATCACTGGGAGCAAAATTTTACAACTTAATCAACAGAAGAAAAAAAAAGAAACAAGAAACAAGAATAGATGGTTGAACTTGATTTTGGGAGGTGAGCTTCAATTGGACTTTGGCACCTTTATCTATTAATATTCAACATAACTTTGTTATATGTTTTGAAAGTCACTCCCGGTTGTAACAAAAAAATTCATGATGCCTTTGAAAAGTAATTATCCTCCTTGTTAACATCGCTCAGGTGCTAAGTCATCTAACTTCCTGAACAAGAAAAAACAATCATCTTAAAGCCTTCTTACCCATCTTTAACATTTCTCCCACCTAGAAACTTCCTTATCTATAGGCCAACTAAATCCCTTTACAACCTCCAATTGTGTAATCGATTCTAACCAATGAGCATCTATGGTAGCCCTTGCATCTGCAATGAATCTGGTGAAGACCAGTTAGACACATGGCATGTTGTCACTAACTCTTAGCTCAAATGATTTTTCTACATAATAGGTAGTGACCAAGCGACAAGCCATCAATGGTTCAATCTTGAGATCTCCCATTGAAAATATTAAAGCTTCAAAACCTCATGAGCTGGCAATTATCTTCCATCCTTAAACCTTTTGCAATGTGGAAACTGCTCACTAACTCTCCACCTTTAAAAAAACTATCATTATAAATTGAGAGCTAGCGATTACTTTAAAACTTAACCTTCAAACTATTTTGAAATCATCCACGTGGCATTCACTCACCAATTCTCTAATCTAGGAAGCAAAACCTTTTGCATCTCGCGAGCTCCTAACCACTGAAATGGACCTCCATGTCTACAAATGGGCCCAAGCACTAACCAATAAAACATCACCATACATAGCATGTCAGCACCTGGCCCCACCTTTCTTCAGCCCCTGATGAAAAAGACATGTGGCAACATCTTGTGATCCCTAGAACAAAACCAACCATCGAACAAGACTTAACTCCTAAGCTGAGGCCTTGAGTTATTCAAAAGGTAGATCAACCATTAGGAACTACTAGCTTTGACATCGAATACAATTTTAAGTTGAGTAACTCGGCTAGCAGGATACGAGGCTTCAAGTTACTTGAAAGAAATACATCTACTGGGACCCATCTACATTGGCATCGAGTAAAAAGGACTATCGAACAACTATGGAAAAACAACTTCAATTACAAAAGTTATTTGGTAGATTGATAGTAGCTAGGCCCAAACTTGTGACATGTTTTTGCTAACACTCCAAGCCTGGAAGAATATTCCATATCATCTAGTGACCTTGCGACCACTGTTCATCTCCATCTCATGGCATGTCCTGCCAACTATTAACTTCTCTTGTGATCTCATGACTACCATTCATCTCCCACTCCTATGCATGTGGAAGCATCTTGGGAACTCGCCAACATTTCATGTTATCTCCTTTAACCTCCATGAGCTTATGACTAATCACCACTTGCCAATTCACAACATTTATCACTGATCGCCACTCAAACTTGTGACATGGAAACTAACCACCACTTGCCAATTCATGGAATTTATCACTGACTGCCACTCAAACTCATGACCTGGAAACTAAATTCCACTTGCCAACATTTCCTGTTATGATCCCTAACCACCACAACCTCACGACCACTTACTCACCAGCTTGTGACCCCCAACCGCCAATCACCTCAGGTTGTCACGACCTCGCAACTAACCACCCTCTCAAGCTCACTAACCACAATTTTGACTACATGTTTACCTCACAACCTCCTCATACTTGTTCCATCCTTTGGTTCACTACTTTGTCTTCCATGTCACTGTCCAGTCACCTAGGACCCATAAAATATTTATAAGTTAGCTCTGTTGTTTGCCACGCGCGTGCAAGATTCTGACCAAAAGGTGCCTGCCTTTTTGGAACTTCTTATGTGTGGGGTGATGTATAAAAATATGAAGCTATTGGATGACACAATAAATATGGGATAAAACCTTTGGACCTGATATTAAGGACAACATGTTTAAATGAAAACTTGATACATCTAGCCGATTACAAAGAAAAATGACAGCACGACAACCAACTAAACAAGTCCTACACTTGACATGTAATTTTTTTTACCACTTATAGCTTTTAAAAACATGGGAAACTTTTAAAACTGAGACAAAACCCTATCACAAACTTGATATGTAATAGGAACAAGCATAAAAGACATCCCATAATTTGCAGCACCATCAGTGACTCTTTTTAGGGATTGTTGAAATTTAGTTCAACTTAAGAAATCAGTAAATATTTGGAGGATTAGGCCAGACTAAAAGACACAACCTAAAACAAACACACGCTACATATATAAAGATGTACAAACTACCAAGCATGGATTATGAGTGTTTATTTTAAGCAAAAAAAGGCTTAAAAAATTGTCCATGCACTGTCAATTCCTCAATTTAACCATTCATGCTTTGTAGAAAATATGAATGCATCCCATGACATTCAAAAATAACATAAGGGCCCAACCATAGAGATTCAAATTTACCATGTTTTCCCTTATCCTGAATTCTCACATTCCACATGAGCACCATATCATTCATTTGGAAGTTTCTATCAATGACTCTTTTATCAAACAAATATTTCATTTGTTGTTGCAATTTAGTATTTGTTTTTTGAGCCTCAATTCGTTTCTCATCCAATTCCAAAAGATTCATAATCCTATCCTCCATTGGTTCAGAGATATCATTTCCTTCCTCCTGGATGAACTTGTATACAAGCAATAAATTATTCAGAGGCAATCTAGCCTGTTTTCCATATACTAACTCAAATGGAGACACCCCAATTGTCTTTTTTACTATCACTTGGTCAGCCCATAATTCTAGCTTTAGCTTTGAGTCCCAAGATTTTGTATTCTTATCCAAAGTCCTTTTAATAATCTTCATTAGGCTTTTATTATTGAACTCATCTTGTCCATTTCCCTAGGTATGGTAAGGAGAAGAATAACTAATAACTATTCCATGTTTAACATAGAAATATTTGAATTACTCTAACCTGAAACACATAGCATTATCCATAACCAATTTGATGGGAACTCCAAACCTTGTAATAATATTATTCATCAGAAAAGTCGTGACCACTTTTCTTGTATCTTTTTTAGTTGGTATGGCTTCAATATATTTTGTAAATTAATATGTAGCCACCAGAATCCATATGTGACCACCATTGGATTTTTCATTTATTTCTCCAATAAAATTTACTCCCCATTGGAAAAATGGACCCTCAACCCTAACTGGATTGAGAGGCAATGCTCCATCATATTTCAATTTTCTAGAAAACTTCTGACAAGGCTCACATTTGGCTACAAAACTGTGTTTGTCTAAAAAGATAGTAGGCCAATAATACCCTACCCTGATGATATTATGAGCTATAGTCCTTGTTGAATAATGACCCCCACACACCCAATTATGCAAATCTTTCAAAACCTTACCAGTTTGAATTTTATCTTAACAAAATAGGAGTACACTATCTCTATATTTCCAATACAAATCACCTTGAATCAACAAGTACCTTTGTGCCTACAATTTGAGAGTCCTTTTCTGATTATTTGTCATTGTCTCTAGACATTTCACATTTTTTCAAAAAATAAACAATATTAATGTACCAAGGTTGTCTTTTAATGCTTGTCTTATCATTCACCTAGACATTATTTACCTGAATAGATTCAAGATTTACCTTTGCCATCAAATTTTCCAACCCTAAAACCCTTACCAGTTTAGTGATTTGGATCTGCAAATTGAATACTTGTATACAATTGATCCATCTACACCTTCTTCGAGTAACCTCTGACTGAGAAAAAGTATCCTTTACAATAACACCTGATACATAATTTATTCCACTTCCATTTAATAGGTATGGCCTAAAATCTTTCACAACCTTTACCAAGGAATAAGCTTGTTTCTCCATTATCAATAGGATGTTCATACCCTTCATTGTCCTTCTGCAAAAGAACTGTTGTTATAGTATGAAAAGAAGCAAAAGAGAACAACCTAAAGGGTTGTTTATAATCAGGATACTTTAAAACTAGAGCCTCTTGAATGACCTTTTTAATCTTAACAAATGCCTCCTTAGCCTCATTGTCCCATTCAATTTTAACATATTTCCTTAGAACTTTCACAATCTCAGTAAAGTTGGCAATAAATCTTCCAACAAAATTATTTCTACCCAAAAATGATTGTACTCCTTTGATATTCTTGGGCAATGAAACTTTATCAATAACAACAACCCTATCGGGATCAATTCTAACCCCCTCTCTAGATACAATATGTCCAAGCAATTTCACTTAAGTAATTGCAAATTACATTTTTTAGGATTCAATGACACGCCATAGTCCAAAGATTTACAAAATATATTTTCTAAGTGTTTACAATGATCTCCTGCATCTTTAGAATAAGCAGTTATATTATCCTGATACACCATCATGATAACATAAATAAATTATTTAAAAGCTACATCCATTGCCCTCCAGAATGTAGCACCTATGTTAGTTAAACCAAATGGCATCCTAACATATACATAAGTTACCCATGGAGTAGTAAAAGTTGTTTTGTACTGTTCAAACTCTTTTACCTTAACTTGGTTGTATCCAGAAAACCCATCCACCATAGACAGTAAATCACAACTAGGCACCTTTTGCAACATTGCTTCCATGTTAGGGAAAGAATAATTATCTTTCAAAGATGTGACATTAAAATTCCTAAAATCAATATACAGTCTAATATCCCCATTATTTTTCCTTACCAGCACCCAGTTGGAAACTCAAGAGGAATTTCTGACAGGTTTAATGATTTATGTCTCTCTAAGTTTCATCAACTCTTGCTGCATCTTTGGGGCTAAGGTTGGATTTATGGGTCTCTACTTTTGTCTGAAAGGCTAGGCATTAGGTTTAAAGGGAATCTCATATTGAAACAAATCCTCTCTATATGATTTTAGATCCTCATAAGACCATCCAAAAACATGCTTGTATCTTTTTAGCAGGTTTATCAAATTTGTTCTAATATGAGGAGCCAATTTCTTTCCTATGCATACCATCTTAGGAGAAGACTCAAACCCTAAATTGATTTCTTCTAAATCTTCCAACCTGACTATTGATGACAATTATTCAATTGTGTATTGTATTGATGTTTACACAAATATAGTGATTTCTACACAAATGTCTAATCCTATTTGAGCACAGTCAATGTATGCCATGTTCTCTCAGGCATTGAAGAAGACCAAAGTGATTTTTAGTTCTAACCGAGTTCACTCGGGATTATAGTAATGGTCATACATTAAAGGATTACAGTATTAACCGAGTTATGCTTTTAGTGTTAGCCGACTAACATCAGTTTACATTTTATGGTTAATTGGTTATATGCAGTCGACATACTTAAGTTTTATTATTTATTTGGAAGGTTATTCAAGCATACTTGACAAGGCTTATCATATTTATATAAGGTCAAGTGTGGATTGAATGTGTGTAAGAAGTAATATGTGTGTAAGTTTGTGATATGAAGAGCAAAGGCAAAATCAGATGGGATTCTGATTAAGGATAGAAGAAAAAGAGCTGCAATAGAATATTTGATCAGTGAGAATCTAGTTTAAAGCCAGACACAGAGATCTGAATCAACAAAGATAGTTGCTTTGCAAATAGGTCAATCCATTGTTACTCTCTAATAATTGTAGCAGTGATCTAAAATCTCTTTACAGAGTAGACTTAACAGTCTTTTGTAAATCCTCTCACAAGGTGATATTTCTACATTGAAGTGTTTGAAGACCTCTAACAAGGCCACTCCTTACAAGGTGATTAAATATTCTAATAGGGTCACACCTAACAGTGTGCATTGCAAACTTTAACAGGGTTGGCTCCTAATAGGGCTCACTTCAAAAGAGTAAAAAATAATAACTAGTTGCAATTGGTGGTTTTCCCAAATTGGTTTTCCATGTTAAATCTTGGTGTCATCTGTGTATATGTTATTTTCTTTATGCTTTATGTTTTTACAATTAATTACTAAAGGATAGTCACAGTTAATATCTTAAAGTTTGCTTTGTTAACCGAGTGACAATAGAATATATGTGTTAACCAAGAAACAATGATAAGTTTGATTAAGACATCTAAGGGACTTGGGTTTATTTTTGTGGTAAATAATTCACCCCTCCCCTCTCAGTTACTCAACTCATTTCCAACAATTGGTATAAGAGCATTTGGTGCTTTCAGGAAAGGTTTCAAGGCCTAAGCTAAAGATCAAATGTGTCTTACATAAAGGATATCCCCAAGCTTAACAAAGACAACTTTGCTGCATGGCTATGAGGCCTCACCCCGAACCCCATCATAGCTTTCCATATTTATGCTTATGTTAGACCTAGCACATGATACTTTCCATTTTGATGCACTATGGACCTTATGGATTTTATGCTTTATGTCGTGGATTGATCATTTTGGATGTTGGATACATTATGATGCACTTGATGGACTATATTATGTTTCTATTTTGGACCATTTATTTTGAGACATTTGATTTGAAAATAACATTATGATTATGTGATGGATTATTGATGATATGAGGATTATTAGAAAATTGACATTTAATTGAATTATCAAGCAAAGTGGATCTTACTTTATGTTATATGCTTAAATGAAATTATTATTGCTTATGACCTTAGGTGATAAATTTAATATGAAGATGTTTCCTTAAAGTTTTGAATATTGTTTATTTTCTTTATGAAGTATATTTTATCTCCTTGGGATACTGATATTTGGATTTGGTGTGCAAGTATGAGACCATGGTATTAAAATCTGGGGAACCAAACATAGGTATATGTGAACTCAATTTAATCCAAGGTTGCGTTTAATGAGAGACAAGACCTCGTTGTATCGTGATTTAATTTGTAAAATTAAATGTTTGATTGTTGACATTTAGTTCTTAAATGTTATTTTCATATTTAATTTCTTTGTCTATTATGCCCAAGTGGATATGACATGTGTCTAGTGATGTGTAAGTGTTTGTATGTGTCACTTGACACTTGTGTATGTACTTAAGACCATGACATGTCCACATGGGGATTGGGTGTCCATCTACCTAGGATAGTACCAAGTAGATCCCCATATATTTTTCCTTGATTAGAGAGCTAGAGGTGTGGTCACTTCAATGGAATTTCGTGAGTATGCTTTTAGTGGACTTTTGGGGGGGTTAGAAAAGTGCCTAGGGGTGTGTTAGGGTCATTTTTAGGTAGCCCACTTGTTATACCTATGGTTAATGGTCATTTTAACCCTAGGATAACCTTTGGTTGACCAAGAGACCCTTCCAAAAGTTGGTTTCCCAAGTTGGACGAAAATCAACTTTGGGGAAGCTTGATCTTGGATAGACCACTCTTCCATTTTGATGCAGAAACCTCACTCACCTTTTTGAGTTTCCCCTTTTTGGATCCATTTTTGGAAATTTGTTAGAGACTTAGCTAAGAGAAACCAATGGGAGGCTTTCCTTTTCCCCATGAGTTTCTAGTGGCCTTTTTAGTGGGGACTCTCCATGTTGGAGAGTTTGAACACCCACTCTTTAACTTAGAGACTTGGCTAGAATTGGTAGAAGCTTGGAAGGAAGGACTTAGGCTTTAAGGGAGCTCTTCAACAAATTTCATTTTCCATAAGCTTGGAACTAGGTTGGTGGAAATCTTAAATTTTGCTACTTGTTGCATCTTGTCTTGTAATGAAAGTCAAGGAATTCATGTTAGTGTGCTTGAAGAATATAAGGATGTCTTTGTGTTTTATGTTGTTGAGTGAATCATATTCTTGTTGTTGTTTTGTTAATGGGAGTTTTATCAAGACTCACTCACCCTTGGGAGGGAAGAGTAGTCTTGGGGGTGGAGGAGTTTGACAACCCTTTGGTGTAGAGTCTCTCCTCAAGGAGGTGAGGGAAAAATCATGGAGTATGGGCTCCATGAAGCCATCCTTTGGTGTTACTTCTCCTGGGGGTCATAAGGGGATTTTAATGAATATAGGACTGATTTTAGGTGATATTTTTTTTTGTAATCCATGAGAGGGCTTGGTTATAGCTTTTGGGTTTGGCCTTCTCCCTTTGGGTACTTGGTCCACTTCACCCCATTTAGGGTCAAAAGAGACCCATTGTGATAAGCCTTGGTTGGGAGTCTTTGTGAGTGTTACTATTTTTGCATTTGTTGTTTGTTGTATGTTTGTATTCCTCCTTTGTTTGGTTCCCCAAGCTCGGGGGTGGCCTCTTAGAGGCCTAGGTTGGGAGGAGATCATCCCGTGGTCTCTTGGTTATTCTTTTGCATATTAGGGGTACATTTGATCTCTTGAAGGAAGGAGGGAAAATCTTGAGAGGAAAAGAAATATATATTTTACCTTTGGATTATGTAAAAGCCCAAGTGGCTAATGTAATGTAAACTAGTTTTGGTGTAAAGAAAAGCTTGTATGGGAAGTTCTTTTTGTTGCTAGATCAACATTTGATATATGTGATAGACAATGTGACTGTATTTTCATAATTCAAACCATGTAGTGAAAGGAAAGATGACATTTGTAAACCTTATGTTAAAATTTAAATACACTTGAAGGTGTAGTTGTAGTGATAAGATGTTCAAAAGATATTGTATAATGATGTTCTTTGGAATGATAAATAGAGACTACCATGAGACCTTTCCAACTCTTTTAAGCTCTATGTTTATGTTTTATTTTAGTTTGCAGAAAAAGAAATTCTATGATTGATGTAAAACTTGGTGGGGAAATAAACTAGTATTCTGTTTTGTTTTCTTATTGTAGATAACACATAAAGAAATTAGCTTGGGATGTCTAACTTTAGAGTCCAATCATACTTTAGTTCTTTCAAATTTCTGGACTAGGTAAATGAAAAAAAGTGTTGAAAGATATCTATATTTTTTCTTTCCCTACCTAGTTAAATAGGAATTAAATTGTTGTCTGATTAATTATTTAAGAGTATTGTTTTCTTTAATTTTTTTATTTTTATTTTTATCATTGACTGGTTATTGGAGAAAACTAGTTAATAGACAATGAAAACCTAGCTACTAGTCTTTGCTTTAACAAAAAAAAAAACAATGAATATAAATTTGTTTTATTTATTTTTCTTTCTTACTGTTAATATTTTAACAACATA
>MU223424.1:1222963-1267289 GCA_018584345.1 Thuja plicata
GTCCGCGGTGGCCGTGACCACCATGGTACGCCATAGCAGCGGCAACGCTGTTGACTGTGACGACTGTGGGGGTTTGGTCGCCACGACGGTGTGGCTGGCCTCCCTGCCATGCCCATTCCTCCGCCTCTTGACACCCTCAATGCCCCCTCTCGCAAAAAAGACCCTTTACCCATTGGGCGGCCTGCATTAAGGAATTTGGCGCGCAGCGCCTGCACTAAAAGTGCATTAAAACATTAAAAAAAAAGAAACCTGCACATTAAAAAACCAAAGAACAACTCAAGATATGAGCCGAGACTCATTTCCAACAGCTTAAAAAAAAACATATATTTAATATAAATAAATATATACACACAACACTGTGTGTATATATATTTATATATATTAGATATATCTAGTGTGGACTTGCAACTTGGAATCCATGGCTTTCCAAACTTGCAAACAAAAAAAATCATGATAGGAGAACATAGAAATAATTTTAGGGTTGAAAATTCTGGAAGAAGAGAGAGAAGAGGAAGATTGAGTGAAACAACTCATCTTTTTGGCCTTGTAAATTTGGCCCTAATCCTCATTTTGCATTAGGGTTAGGGTCAAACATTTTTTGGAAGTTGACTTTCTTTTTGTGTACTTTTATTATTAATTTTTCTCGCCTCGCTATTTGTGTAGGGAGTTTCAAATATTTTTTTGGGGGAAAATAAATTAGAAGCTGGTAAATAAAAGATTTATGTATTAAGAATATTGGAGGGACTTTAATTTTTTTTTGTAATACTCTTTCATAGAGTATGTTTCCTAATTAAAATACTAAGTCTAAGGTATTTAAATGGTTTTTTTTTAAATGTGGCATCTCATAAATTTATATTTTTTTAAAAAAGAGGTTAAACTATAGTAGAAGTGGCATATATTGATATTACTATAAGGGTAATATAACAACTTAATTTAAATCATTTAAAACAAAAAGGGAGATTATCATTAAGCATTATTTAGTAAAATTATTGGAATTAAAATTTTAATAAGATGAGACCTTAGAAGAAGAATATAGAATAATAGGCGATCGAACTAACTTAAAAGTTAATAGATTTTTACTTTAATATTAAATTGTCAATAGGCCATCAAAGTCTAGATAAAATCTATTATAGACAATAGAAACTTTAACATATTTAGATTTAAATTAAAATGGGGGATAAAGTTTTCAACCGATTATCAAACCAAAAATGTTGGTAAACTTCCAATGGTTTTAGGTTAAATTGGTTATGAGATTTATGTAAATAGATTTAATTAAATGTTGCAAGTAATTAAAGTTCTAAATAGCTGAAGAATGCAAGTTTAAACCGGTAATGCTATTTTTATGAGACCAATATATGTGGCCAGTATATTGGTTATCGTACAAATAGTGATATCATTTTAACATCTATGATATCGAAAGACGCAGGGTTTCTAGGTTATATCTAGTAATGGAACAGATGTATACCTAAATAAGAAGAATGATTGTGGAATTACACTTAGTGCAACTTCTGATAACATTATAATCATAAATGAAATGCAATGAGTAAATCCCCTCTAGTGAACTTGTTTATCTGAGACTATTTTTATTTTAGGATCGAGGGATGTTGTCATAAGGACATGATCTCCCTTGACCCTACAAGTATTAACTTATCGCAACCTAGTACACTCTAGTATTTGCAGATCTACCCTCGCTCGCATAGTAAACCCTTAACCGTTTTCCTTTAGACATTATTTAAACCTTTTAAAAAAAAGTTGTTGCATTTTTGGGCAAATTTGTTTTGGCATGACAATGACAATATTTGATGAGGCTACATCTATCTACTATTGGAGACACTGGTTTGCAATTCCTGGATCACAAGTATGTGGAAGCACCGAGACCTATGTTTGTGGATCAGATGATGGACACGAAGAATCACAACATATTGATGATTGATATAGGTTCCTCACTCAGCTATTCCAAATTTGATGAAGTCAAGGACTGCCCTACTGCCTATGATATGTGGAAGAAAATACATAATATACATGGATGAGATGACAATGTAAAGAGATCCAAAGAAGAAAGTCACAGAGGTCAGTTTGATCAGATGAAAATGAAAGAAGGAGAAGACATTACAAAATATAGTTAAAGAATCAAGAAAAGTGTCGATGCCATCAGAGCTGTCGGTGGAACAATTGAAGATAAAACAATGGTTAGTAAGGTATTGAGAACTTTACTTCCTATCTATGCAATTAGATTTTCAGCTATTCAAGAGATGAGGTGCAGTAATGATATAACTCTAGATGCATTAGTTGGAAGGCTTACAACTTTTGAGTTGTACAATTTTGACAATTATTCTTCTAATCCTAGCAATTTTGAGTTTGCATTCAAAGCTAAATTGAGCCTTGGTAAGATGGATATAAACTCAAAAGGAAAACATATTGACAGTGATAGTGATGATGATTCAGATGATGAATATATGGAAATCATTGAATTATTACTTGCAAAGAGATCTACCAAAGGAAAGTACAAAGGAAGAATACCATTGTTTTTCTTCTCATGTAATGAGGCTGGCCACATTGCTGCTAAGTGTTTGAACAAAGAGGAAAATGATGAGAAAAAGTTCAACAAGTACAAAGGCAAGAAAGATTTCAAGAGTTACAAAAGCTACAAGGACAAAGGTAAGAAATCTTGTTATATTGCAAAAGATTCTGATAGTGATGAAGATGAAGGTGAAATGATTTACATTGCTATTAAGGATGAGTTAGACAATAAAGATAATGAAAAGACTGCACTTTACTCTCATATTAGCAATAATGACACTTGGATAATTGATAGTGGTTATTCTCACCACATGACTGGTAATAAAACTAAATTTGAACATCTTGAGCACTATGATGGTGGGAGTGTCAGTTTTGGGAATGATAAACCTTGCTACGTGAAAGGTAAAGGTTGTATTGCTTTAACAAAAGGAATCAAATGTGATAATACTTATTGCGTTGAAGGACTAAGGCGTAATCTACTAAGTGTGGAACAACTAAATAACATTAGTTTCAAGGTAGAATTCATGAATGGTAAGGCCAAGCTCCTGGATGGTAAGGGAAACCTAGTTGGAACTGACAGACAAACAAAAGGTAATCTATTCTATCTTGATCTCACTGAAAGTTCATGTTTTATTGCACAAGTAGAAGAAATTTGGTTATGACATAAAAGGTTATGTCATGTGAATGTTGATAACCTGGTCAACATAAGCAAGAACAAAAGAGTAAGAGGTATTCCTATTCTGAAGAAACTTGAATTAGCAATATGCAAACAATGTCAAATTGGGAAGATGGGCAAAACTAGTTTCAAAAGAAAGAATTAGAATACTGAAGAAGTCTTGGAGTTAGTGCATACTGATTTGTGTGAACTAATTGGAACTACAAGTTACATAGGAGAGAGGTATTTCATTCTATTTGTTGATGATCATTCCAGAATAATGACTATTATTTTTCTCAAAGAAAAATCAGAAGCTTTTTAGAAGTTTAAGTGGTACCTTTCCAGAGTTGAGAAAGAAACATGAAAGAAACTTAAATGCTTAAGATCTAACAAAGGAGGTGAATTCATTTCTAATGAGTTCAATGAATTCTTCAATGAAAGAGGAATAAAGAGACAAGTATCTACCCCAGGTTCACCACATAAAAATGGGATAGAAGAAAGAAGAAACATATCTATTATGGACTGTGCAAGAACCTTGATGATTGAAAAGAATGTTGCAACCAAATACTGGAAGGAGGCCATCAACACTGTAATTCACACCTTGAACAAAGTTCAATTGAAGAAAGGTACTGAGAAGACACCTTTTGAATTATGGTATGGCTATAAACCCAATGTTTGTTATTTCAAAGTATTTGGAAGTAAATGTTATATCTTGAAGGAAGAAAGAAATGGAAAATTTGATGTAAAAGGTGATGAAGGTATATTCCTAGGTTACTCCTGCAAAAGCAAAGCATATAAATGTTTGAACCTTGCTACTCATAAAGTCATAGAAAGTGTAGATGTAAATATTGATGAGTTTGTAGAGAGAAGTGAAGAATAGAGCAGTAAAGAGCCCGAGGACTACAAGAACTTTGTGTATTATGAACCTTATACTCTAATAAGATACATGCAATGGTGATTGGACAAAAACCATGTCAACCACTGAATTCATCAACACAAACCTTGTTGCAACCTGTACAACCCGAGCTGCTAACTGAAGAAACTGAGTCTTTGACTGAAGAAATCGAGTCACAAACAGAGGGAAGTGAGTCATAGACAAAGGTGCTCGAGTCTCAGATAGTGGAACCCGAGTACCAGTTGGAAGAGTAGAACAAAATGTTTGAACATGGTGAACCAAGTGGATCAAGCCCAAAATCAAAGAGGAAGGAACCTGTACTTGCAAAATACGTCAGAAGGTATCATGCACCTGAGAAAATAATTGGAGATCAGATAGAAGGTGTAATGACAAGGAACAAAATCAAGGTACATGTTTTCTTAGTGAAATTTAACCTAGATCTATTAAAGATGCATTGAGTGATGAAAGCTGGATAAAAGACATAAATGAAGAGATTGAGAAAATAGAAAAGAAAAAAACCTGGACTCTTGTACCTAGACCAAAAGATAAGAATGTGATTGGTACTAAGTGGGTTTTCAGAAACAAGATGAATGAAAAGGGTGAAGTTTCTAGAAATAAAGCAAGATTAGTGTGTAAAGGATATGCCCAAGAAGAGGGTATTGATTATGGAGAAAATTTTGCTCCTGTTGCAAGACTTGAAGGAGTTAGAACTCTTATGGCATATGCTACACATAAAGGATACAAGGTATATCAAATGGATGTAAAATCTACATTCTTGAAGAATAAGTCTATATTGAGCAACCTCAAGGTTTTATTGATCCTAACAAAAGGAATATGGTTTGCAAACTACACAAAGCCTTGTATGGACTGAAGCAAGCTCCTAGAGCATGGTATGAAAGATTGCATGGTTATCTAGTAAGTATTAGATTTCAGAGAACTAATGACAATAGTAGCTTGTACATCAAAGAAGGACCTCAGAACAAGATACTATTAGCAAAGATATTTGTTGATGATATAATGTTTACTGGATATGATGATTTATGCAAAGCATTCTCCGAAGCTATGAGTAAGGAATTTGAGATGTCTATGTTTGGTGAAATCAAATTCTTTGTTGGTTTACAAGTTTATCAGATGAAGGATGGTAGCTACATTACCCAGTCTAAATACATCAAAGAGATACTGAAGAAATTTGGAATGGAAGATTACATACCAGTTGGGACACCTATGCCTACTAGACATAAGTTGTCTAAGGATGATGATTCAAATGAAGTAAATTAGACTACCTACAGATCCATGATTGGTAAAGTTCAATATGTTGTTCACACTAGACCTGATATTGCATTAGCAGTTGGTATTGTTGCAAGGTTTTCAGCTAATCCTAGAGAGAATCACTTGATGATTATCAAAAGGATTTTGAGATATCTTAAGGGTACTGAAGAGTATGGATTATGGTATAAGAAAGGAGGAAACTTTGATTTGAAGACTTTTACTGATGCTGATTGGGCAGGAAGTGTTGATGACAAAAAGAGAACAAGTGGTGGAGCATTATTCCTTGGTAAGAGATTATTCTCTTGGACCAACAAGAAACAAAATTGCATTTCTCAGTCTACAACAGAGGCAAAGTATGTTGCTACAACAGTAAATTGTTTAAATATCATATGGTTCAAATAGCTGTTGTCAGGTATGAAGGAGGAAATCAAAGAACCAATTATTATCTACTATGACAACACTAGTGTAATTCACATTTCAAAGAACCCTGTGATGCATACTAAGACTAAGAATATAGCAATAAAGTATCATTTCTTGAGAGAATTGGTTCAGGACAAGGAAGTAAGGTTGGAATATGTGAATACTAAAGAACAAATTGCAGACATATTCACAAAATCACTGCCTAAAGATGCATTATTATATCTTAGAGGAAAGCTAGGGGTGATTCCCCTAACTGAGGCTCACTAATGGATAGATTAGTGATGCATCAACCGAGCTACAAAATATATTTAACATGTTGATGGAAATTGTTTGAGCTTATTGCATATGAATCAATACAAATAGGTACATTACAACTTCATTGGATGTGTATTGGATGGTGTTTTTGGCATTGGTTTTCAAAGAGGGAGAGATTATTGATGTCATGCCAAAATAAATTATTAAGGAAGAGATTATTGATTATAGAGGGAGAAAATTTTATCAGAAATAAAGAATGATGTAGAAATCTGTATTTTAGTGGTTGTGAAGACAATGATAGTTTTCTGGATGAGGATCAGAATGAAGCTAAGGACATTAATAAAAATTTATCCTTGTTATTGTTTCTCTATAATTCTTTGTATTATGATATGTTGTGTTGCCATCAATTCCAAAGAGGGAGATTATTGATGACAATTATTCAATTATGTATTGTCATTGATGTTTACACAAATATAGTGATGTCTACACAAATGCCTAATCCTATCCGAGCATAGTCAATATATGCCATGTTCTCTCGGGCATTGAAGAAGACCAAAGTGATTTTTAGTTATAACCAAGTTCACTCGGGCATTACAGTAACAGTTGATCATTGAAGGATTACAGTATTAATCGAGTTATGATTTTAGTGTCAGCCGACTAACAATAGTTTACATTTTATGGTTAATTGGTTATATGTAGCCGATAGACTTAAGTTTTATTATTTATTTGGAAGGTTATTCAAGCCGACTTGACAAGGCTTATCATATTTATATAAGGTCAAGTGTGTATTGAATGTGTGTAAGAAGTAAGATGTGTGTAAGTTTGTGATATAAAGAGCGAAGGTGAAATCAGATGGGATTTTGATTAAGGACAGAACATACATAGCTGCAATAGAATATTTGATCAGTGAGGATCCAATTTAAAGCCAAAGACAAAGATCTAAATCAACAAAGATAGTTGCTTTGACAAACAGGTCAATCCATTGTTACTCTCTAACAATTGTAGTAGTGATCTAAAATCTCTTTACAGAGTAGACTTAACCGTCTTTTGTAAATCCTCTCACAAGGTGACATTTCTACATTAAAGTGTTTGAAGACCTCTATCAAGGCCACTCCTTATAGGGTGATTAAATCCTCTAACAGGGTCACACCTGACAGTGTTCATTGTAACCTTTAACAGGGTT
This sequence comes from Thuja plicata, assembly GCA_018584345.1. Classification (NCBI taxonomy): domain Eukaryota; kingdom Viridiplantae; phylum Streptophyta; class Pinopsida; order Cupressales; family Cupressaceae; genus Thuja; species Thuja plicata. Next base: position 1,230,161 of record MU223424.1, read on the forward strand.
GGCTCATAATAGGGCTCACTTCAGAAGAGTGAAAAATAGTAACTAGTTGCAATTGGTGGTTTTCCCAAATTGGGTTTCTACGTTAAATCTTGGTGTCATCTGTGTATATGTTATTTTATTTATGATTTATGTTTCTGCAATTAATCACTAAAGAATAATCACAGTTAATATCTTAAATTCTTCTTTGTTAACTGAGTGATAGTAGAATATCTATGTTAATCGAGCAACAGTGATAAGTTTGATTAAGATATCTAAGGGACTTGTATTTGTTTTTGTTTTAACTGATTTGCCCCTCCCCTCTCAGACCCTAAAATGATTTCTTCTAAATATTCTAACCTGGCAGCATATTTTTGGTTCAAGCTACCATCATTATCATTAAAGATACCTTCTATTCTACTAGACCTTGTGGAATCTTATTTGTATTCAACTGAACAATTTCCTTGCCAGCTATCATCTCTTTTTCATACACTATTTTTATTAATGCATTACAATCAATCTTTTGACCATCATAATTATCAACACATTGAATGAATTTTAGAATATCATCATCATCTTCAAAAACTTTCCAACTATAAATATTATTAGGAATAGAAGGCCTGGACTTTGTCTCTATTAGGGAAATTCCATTCAATGTTAAATCATTTTCTTTCAAAGCAAAATTTTCTAGAAAATCAACAATAATATTTTTTGATATTTCTACCCACTTAATTGAAAATGTTAAAGCTTCAAAACCTCATGAACTGGCAACTACCTTCCATCCTTAAACCTTTTGCAATGCGACAACTACTCGCTAACTCTCCACCTATAAAACAAACTGTCATTATAACTCGAGAGCTAGCGATTACTTTAAAAATTAACTTTCACACCATTTTGAAATCATCCAAGTGGCATTCACTCGCCAATTCTCTAATCTAGGAAGCAAAACATTTTGCATATCGTGAATTGCTAACCACTGAAATTAACCTCCACATCTACAAATGGGCCCAAGCACTAACCAATAAAACATCATCATACATAACATGTCATCACCTAGTCCCACCTTTCTTCAGCCTACAATGAATAAGACAACATCTTGTGATCTCTATCCATCAAAAAAGAACAACCATCAAACAAGACTTAACTCCTAAGTCGAGGCATCAAGTTATTCGAAAGGTAGATCGATCACTAGGACCCACTAGCTCTGGCATTAAATAAATTTTGAGTCGAGTAACTCAACCAACAGGATACGAGGCTTCAAGGTACTCGAAAGTAATACAGCTGTTGGGACCCATCTACACTGGCATCGAGTAAAAAGGACTATTGAACAACTATGGAAAAACACCTTTGATGACAAAAGTTGTGTTGGATTAATCTTATGGAAAGGTAAGTGTTGAGAGGGGAGGGGTAAATTAGTACTTATAAATTGTTTACCATGTAATGCTGACCATTTATCAAGTTGAGTACATTGCATAAAACATTAAAAAGCATATAAAGTAAATCAATAAAACATGACACATAACATCATGATTTTTGTTCATGCAGAAATCCTTTGTTAGAGGAAAAAAATGCGGTGGGGATGGTAACCACAATCTTTCACTTCTGTAGAATAAAGTTTGCTTGGTTAGAGCTACAAATTTAGCTACTTCTGATAGCTTACCCTGTTAGGAGTACTATACTTGGTCAAGAGTACAAAAAGACTTATTCAGTCTACCTGATTAAAGGATTTTACAATCTCTCATCTAAGAGATGTACCTGTAACTCAGTTAGAGGATTTACAAAATAAGATCTGTTAGGGCCTACCCACTGATAGACCATTTACTGTCTCTATTATATTAATCTTTATACTCTATTTTTAAGTATTACCAAAACATTTGTGGACTTATAATTAGTTGAACTTATGTCAAAGTACAGATAGAACCATTAAACCTATGGGTAGAATAAATATGTCATATTGTGCCAATATTATATATATATATATTATAGTATTTCATATAATAATCAGAATGTGTGTTCTAATATCTAGATTAATTTGATTAGGCTACTTGTATGAATATCTTTGCATGATAACTAACCTGCTAGGAAGTAGGAGCCGCTTGGGAGTGGTCGACAACATTCAAAGAGAATGTTAAAGACCAGCTGCAAACAGATAACCATCACGGAATCAGAAGACATGGCTACTACAAATAAGGAGCCACTATTTCAAAAATGCATGAATGTAGCATTTCTATATTCCCTCTGCACTTCCAGCATGTTGACTTGGTCGCTCAGACTTCATTACATATGTCTTGGGCTTTTGCGTTTCCTATTTTTTCTCTCTAGTGTAGTTTCAGTTAGATGGTTCCTTTTCTGTTTTAGAATAAAGAAGTCAATCCTCTATTTATAGGGAGGAGACTGTTATTTTGTAAGTTTGGAGATTTTGGAATACATAGTTCTGATAGTATCTTGCACAATAATTTCATTTTCAGTTTTACGTACCATTCTCATGTAATCAGTTCTTGAAATATAATGAAGTGACTTTTGGTTTATCTTCTGTGTTAATAGATTAGCAGAAGCCAAAAAGGGGGCCCACTTGGGAGAGTAGAGTAGAATAGATTTACTTTCTTCATTTTCAGCATAGAAGATTACAGTTTGTTCCTGCAACATTGTACTTTGTGAATGTTCCTGTAGCACCTATAAGGATAGTTATAGTGGATGCTCTAGGTTGAAAGAATAGGCTTAAGTAGAGTTTGCAATTTGTAGCATTCATTTCAGTAAGGAATAGGTGTGTTTCCTTTCCTACAGCTCTAGTATAGATTCCTTTCATGTATTTTAATTTCCTGTAGCATAGGTAGAGTGGCTCTTTAAGGAACTTAGTGCACATATTGTGCCGTACCATTTCAAGTATACGTCCTTGGGTTGACAAACTAAATGCACCTCATGGTGGGAGAAGTGATCCTTAGATTGAATAAACTATTCTTAAGAGAGGCTTTGGGGATGATTAATAAGCACCTATTGTGAGGCAGTTCATTTTTGGTGCCGTTGCCAGGGTTGGTGTCAAGCTAAGAAACTTTCTGAGTCATTTTTCATTTCTAAGCTAGTTTTTAGTGGTTGTAGTTTTAAATTTGCTTCACCAGTGTGAAGAATTCATTTGCATGCATCGAAGGGGAAGAAGAAGAGACGAATATGATAGATTTCTTCCAAGAGAGTCTGCGAATTTGAATGAACAAGTTGAATAAGTTGAGTTTCCTTTTGTTGACACAAGTCTCGAGTTTCCTGCAACATCTTCCACTAGAGCAGAGCCTTTTGATATAAGTGGTCTTCAACCTTTCATTGAAATCTTGGCCAGCTTTCTTGATAATTCTGACCCAAATGCACCTATTGTTAACAATCCTATGGCTAATATTCCTTTCCAATAGCAACTCCAACTCCCAATACCTCCAGTAATGGCACAACCTACTTTCCCATTTCCTCTACCGAGCCTTATAAACAATGCCAATCTCAAACCCTCTGCTGCACTTCCAAAGTTTTATGGGCTGATAATCGAAGATCTTGACACCTTTTTGTATGAGTTCAACATCCTCTTTCATAGCTTTGACTATAATACTTATGCTCACAAACTCAAATTGTTTCCAACAACACTGAAAGAGTCATCCTTACGATGGTTCATGGGCTTAGGAGCAAATGCAACAGGCACATGGGATGAGATGTAAACTCTGTTTCTACAGAAATATAAATAATATTGCAAGGGGAGTGACCCAAGGGGAGATGAAAATTTTAGAATGTCATAGAAGGAGGACGAAACCTTGGAGGACTATGTTTCACATTTCTTATACACCATGTAGAAGAATCCCCAATATGTTCTGGCGGAGGATTCATAGAAACTAGTCTTCTTAAGAGGAGTGAACGATAACTGTTTGGAAGCATTGGACCTCATGGCTGGTGGGGACATATCCCAATCTTCTTGGGATGACCTCAAAAAAATCTATCTCAACTACTCCATATCAACTGGGAAGAAAAGTAGAGGATATCGGTCCACAGTCACTAAAGGGAGTAGTTCAGGCATTTCCAAGTTGGATATATCTAATTTGCTATCAGGTTTCAAGAAAGACATCATTAATGATGTTTCTACACATCTTGACACCATGACTACCAAGAAGAAACATGCAGATGCTGAATTGCAGTTAGCTGAGTACTATCCTCATTGCCGTAAATAAAAGAAAGAATACGGATGCAAGCTGGTGGCGAACCTGGAAAATCAACATTTGCCTACCGAGTACATGAAGATAGAAGGAGATAATGAGCAAGTGTTCTTCATTTCTCAATGTCGACCATGGGCTTCATGACAAGGTATGCCTCAGGACCCATTACAATTTTCAAATCCTTACAATAGTAAATGACAAAACCAAAGTTATCAGAACCTTTCTCAGTACTCTCAGCCAGCCTAGAATAACCAATGGCCTAACTAGCAAAACAACAAATGGCCTAACCAGGAAAATAACCAGTGGAAAAATAATCAGTGGCCCAACTAGAAAAATCAATGGCAACCACCGCAAGGAAATTGGTAGCAAAATAAACAATGAAGGGGGCCTCCACAATGGCCTAACCAAAATCCTACTTTTCCACAACTGCCACCTCCAGTCCCTCCTCCTGCAATAATTCCACCTCCTACAACCACTAGCCCTAATCCAAAGGAAACCCAATTGCCTGCTTAGCCATAACCAAATCCAAATAGCAAGCAACAACAACAGCCAATGTATACCACTGATACACAACAATATTCTTCCTACACACTAGAGATATCTGATATCCATTTGAGGTCCAATACTACTCTACATGCACCCGAACATCCTATTATCACAGAAGTTGCAGACACTCCTGTAGCATCAGCACCTCTTCCAGAGGCTACATTGCAAGATACCACCCAATCAACTCAAAAATCCAACAAAACTGATGTTAAGACCTTAGTTGACCCTCCTTTTCCACAAAGGCTCACCATAGAAAAGCCTATATCCCAAGAAGAAATACCGTTTGATATTCTTGAGTAGTTGAAAAATATACACATCCAAATCCCACTATTTCAAGCTATCAAAGACATTCCTATCTATGGAAAAGCTATTAAGGACGCATGCCTTAAAAATCCTGGAAGGAAAAAGAAGGACCCTCAAACAGTTCATGTAATAGGGAAACTTGTGGATATCATGTTGGGCAAGGTAGTTATACCCAAGTATTCAGACCCTGGAAGTCCAGTAGTTGACTTGATAATTAATGGACAATATGTTAAAAATACTTTAGTTGATTTGGGAGCAGCCATAAATATAATGACCAAAGATACAATGCACAAACTAAGTATAGAGGGCTTGAGAACAACTTCAATAGTGTTACAACTTGATGATAGTTCAACAGTAACTCCAGATGGTCTTATAGAAGATGTGGTAGTCAAATTAGACTCATGGGAATATCCTACTAATTTTCTCATCTTATCACCAAAAGTAAACTTTTTTGGCTATCCAGTCATCATAGGGAGACCTTGGTTAGCCACCACTGATGCAAAAATTAGTTGCTGATCAGGAAGTATGACAATTTCAAATGGTCAGGCAATAAAGAAGCTACCACTCTATCCTCCTGCCCAGCCTCAGCCAGACTTGAGAGATCCTATTTGGCCAGAACTAGGGGATGAGGAAGAAGAGGTCAACTCTGTTGCCCAACTTATTATGATGCATAGATAGTCTTTTTTGAAAATGCAAGAGGAAGATGATGTAATACAGAGTATTCTTACAAATGAGTGTATAGTAGCAAAGGATGTTTCTGAAAGTTCTATTTTACAACTATGTACCTATGAGGACTGTGTCTTTCCAGCAAGCCCTGAGATAATCAGCCAATTATTGCCATGTGAAGTAGATACAAGCCCAGTACCTGAGATGTCAATGGTAGAGCTAACAACTACTGTGGAAATTTCCCCTAGTCACAATCTCCATGTAAACAACAAGTTGTCACCCCCATAATTGACATTATTAACAAAAATCTTGCATAAGCATGAGAAAGCCTTTTCTTGGGATTATGGAGGCATGCTAGGTATGAACCCCAAACTCTGCACCCATAGGATCTACATTAATGATGGCAGCTTACCACTCTGTCAGCCTCAAAGAAGGATAAACCCAACATTGAGAGAAATAGTCAAAACTAAATTGCAAAAATTACTAGATGCTGGTTTCATCTATCCAATCTCTAATAGCAAGTGGGTATCACCTTTGGTCATTGTACCTAAGAAAGGAGGGAAATGGTGAATATGTGTGGATTACAGAGAGTTGAATAATGCCACAAAGAAGGATCATTTTCCTTGACCCATTATTGATTAAGTCCTGGACACTCTGGCTAGTAAGAAATAATTTTTCTTTCTAGATGGATACAATGGTTACAACTAGATCAACATTGCTCCAGAAGATCAGGAGAAGACTACATTCACATGCTCTTGGTGCACATATGCTTATTCTGTATTACCATTTGGCTTATGCAATGCACCAACTACTTTCCAGAGAGCTATAATCAGCATCTTTGCTGACATATCACATGATTGTATGGAGATATATATGGACAACTTTAATACATTTGGTGTCACCTTTGAGGAAGCCCTGAAGAATTTGGAAAGAGTACTAATCAGATGTTAGGAATGCAACTTGTCTCTCAACAGTGAGAAATGCTTCATGATGATGCAAGAAGGCGTAGTGCTAGGATATTTTATCTCTGAAGCTGGAATCCAGGTAGATCCTGTGAAAATAGAGGTAGTTATCACACTACCTATTCCTATAAAGAAAAAGGATGTTAGGTATCTCCTAGGACATGTTGGATAATATAGGAGGTTTATCCAAAATTTTAGTCAAATAGCTAGTCCTCTGTATACTTTGTTTACTAAAGAGACCAAATGTAATTGGACAAAGGAATGTAATGAATCCTTCCTGCAACTTAAGACACTGTTGACAACTGCACCCATACTTAGGGGCCTTGATTGGTCTTTGCCATTTCACATTCATACAGATACTTCAGACTACATAATAGGTGTTGTCCTAGGAAAAAAGTCTAGTAACCTAGAGAATGCAATTTACTACATTAGCAAGAGCCTCCATGGACTAGAGTTAAACTATACAGTGAATGAGAAAGAATTACTAGCAGTAGTTTATTCTCTGAACAAATTCCATCATTACATAACTGGCTATCCTATTTTTTTCATACTGACCATGCAACAATAAAATATCTCATGAACAAACCTGCCATTATAGGCAAGTTAGCAAGGTGGCTTCTTCTTTTGTAGGAATTTGACATTACTATAGTTGACAAGCCTGACAAGGCAAATGTAGTAGCTGATTATCTATCCAGAATTCACCATGCTGCAAAAGATACTACTCTGATAGATGATGCATTTCCAAATGAGCATTTGTTTCATATTGCTGTCCAAAGTCCGTGGTATGCTAATATAGCTAATTACCTTGTAGCTAACAAAATGCCAACACATTTTTCTTATAAAGATAGGAGAATACTTGTCGAGAAAAGATTTAATTTCTCTTGGATTGATAACATACTATTTTACATTGGACCTGATCAAGTAATGAGAAGATGTGTGCGAGAAGATGAGACATATGACATTCTCCATGCATGTCATAATGAACTGTACGGGGGACACTTTACAACAAAAAGGACAGCCTAAAATATTTTAACAACTAGATATTACTGTCCTACACTTCACAAGGATGCAACCAACTATACAAGGAAATGTGACAAATGTCAGAGAATGGGATGACCAACCAGATAAGATGAAATGCCCCTAAATCCATAGGTGGTGGTAACTCCATTTGACAAATGGGGCATGGAATTCATTGGTCTAATAGACCCTCCATCCAATGGGAAGTCTTACATCCTGGTGTGCACTAATTATTTGACCAAATGGGTTGAAGTAAAAGCTATGAAACATGCCCGGGATATAAGGTTGCAGAGTTTTTGTATGATGAAATTTTCACCAAATATGGAGTACCGAGAGAACTTGTAACTGACCAAGGTGCCCAATTCACTTCCAATATAATAAAAAATCTCATGAAACAATATAATATTAGACATCAGAAGTCAAGCCCCTATCACCCTCAAGCCAATGGACAGGCTGGAAGTTACAAATCAGGAAATAGAAGCCATCTTAACAAAAATAGTTCATTTGCATCGCTAGGACTGTAGCCGCAGACTGTCAGAAGCCGTCTGGGTGTATAGAACAACCTAGAAAACCACCATAGGGTTCACTCCATTTGAGCTATTATATGGAAAAGTATCCATGCTACCCATTGAATTTGAACACAAAAATTTGCGGACAACATTGGAGTTAAATATTGATCTTCCTGCAGCACAGAAAGATCGATTGTTGCATCTCAATTCCTTGGATGAAATACACAAATATGCCCTAGAGCACATTTAAATAGTCTAGAAACAAAGGAAAAAGTGGCACAACTTGCATATTAAGAACAAATAGTTTCAAGTTGGCGATTGGGCATTACTATAAGATTCAAGATTCAAGAAAATACCAGGCAAGCTGCACACAAGATGGCTGGGGCCATATGAAATAAACCATGTCTTCAACAATGGTGCCGTCTAGTTGACAACAATTGATCTAGTACACTTTAAGCTATTAGTCAATGGACATTGGCTGAAGTTGTATCACCAACCTCAAACAAAAGAAGACTTCCTGCAGCAACTCGGACAACAAATTTCAAACAAGAAACAAGTAACACTTCCTGCAGCAGAGGATGCAAACCTTCTTCCTACAGCTCTTCAATAGAATTCCATTGAACATGTCCATAATAAAAAATTCATGTTTACAAGAAGTTCATTCCTCCATTCACTTTATACTTCTTCTTTCCAACTCATCTCATTTCTTTATCTTCCACCCACCCACCTTCCATGTCATTAACCTTTTCTTTTCATTGCTGTCAATAAGAGCCGAGTACGCTGACACAAACTGCCACCACTTTCATTCCACTCTCTCCACCTATTTTTGGCACATGCAAAGATTGAATGACAGGTACAAGCTTTTCAATTTTTTTTTTCCATTTTTAGCACATAGATTTTGATGATTATATCCAGTACTGCAATAAATGTATCATTACGACATTACGCTAGTTCCATTCCTCATGCCAAGTATGCCAAGTTTGGACACTTGTCAATGTTTCATAGGGGGGAGGGAAGTGTATTAATTCTTAAAATTTCATTTCTATTTACTCCTAAAATATTTAACGTCACCTCAAATCTGTAGTTTGGCTTTGTCTCATTAAAGTCCATTGCTATATCGCACAACTGCCATACCTTTATTCCCAAATTATCTCTGATTGTCAGACCTGATGTGACTTATAATTAAATTATGTGGAAACTCATAGTAAGAACTATAATTTATCTTGTTAAAATACATCACCATTGTTCATGCTAAGGATAATAGAGGAATTCAGAAGGAAGCCTATAGTTTTTCAAAAATGAGTAGTCTAAAATTCAAGGAACAAGGCATTTATCTACTACAGAGTACAAAAAAAATTGAAAATTAGCAAGCACAGATGGGATGATAGTTGCAGAGACAAGAGCCAGTAGTACATGGTGTTTTAATTTTAGATGTTGAAGCAGTAAGAAGGTTTAATGCATGTGGCTGGTTAGGGTATTTCTTAAAGTTAACAGAATTTGATAAAGACTCAGCAGCTGAATTTACAAGTACATTTGAAGAAGGGAAAGCAACTGTATGGGGACTGATAGTGGTCACCACAGAGGAGTAGATAATAGAATTTACTAGATTACCAATGGTTGGAGAGCACTACCCTAATGTTCATGATGCCAGATCAGCTAGGGCCCAGTTTACCCTATCAGGCGACCCTCAACTGGAGATTACCAAACAAGGGTGCAAAAGAATGTCTATCCCTCCATCGTATAATGAGTTGGCTAGGCATATTATCAGGTATTTAACATGTGAAGAGAGATTTTCCATTTTTCACGCACATCATTTTAAATCACTGAGTTATGTAAGGCATAATCTTCTAGTAAATGTCCCCAATTTCTTGTACAATATGTTATGCATCAGTACTAAGGAGACCCAAAAAGGAAATGTCAATTCTGTCACCCACCATGCCCTAATTAAATTATTAATAGAAATATCTCTTAGGGATTCCTCTCCCATGGCATGGTTAGAATTTGTCCAGCATAAAACCCCACAACCACAGGTTAACCCTAATGTGCAATCTGGTCATGATGATGGAATACCAATTGACCCAGCCATTGAGCAAGATACCCAGGGGGTAGAAACTAAAAATCTAAAAGAAAGTATGCCTTTAACTGCTCATGAGAGAAATGTACCCACTTCTTCCCGAACCAAAGGAAAATGAAAATTAGAGGGAGAAACTTCCATTCCTGTAGCCAAGCCACAAACCCCTACTACTTCAAAGGGGAAAAAAAGGAAGTCGGTTCCTACAACAACTACTCCTGCAGTAGAGAAGCTGAAGAAGGCTATTAAGAAAAAGGCTGTAGAGATTGAAGAAAACCTTGTGTGAAGAAGCCCTAGAATGAGAGGACAGCTCCCTAGAGTTTCCTCAAAAAGCCAACCTGCTTCTCCTTTGCAATTTGATGAACAACCCAATGTACAAATCATTTCGGATGACTCCCCAAATCAGTTTGCAATTCTAGATTTTCCTCCACATTCAATGTAAAATTATGAAGCTGAACCTGATGTTTACCAAAATAGTCCCCAGGAAATCCATCAGGATATCCCAGACAATAATGAGGAGAGTGCCTCAGTAACCCATTAGTCAGCCCACACAAAAATTTCCTTAGTGCCCTACAACAAAACTTGGTTAATAAGTTTCTTAGAGAAGTCATGGAAGGAACAAAGGAGGCAGAGTAACCAGGAAGAAGATTGTGGCCCAATCACCTTGTAGATGCTTCTCTTTGGATTACATAATAAGTATGTTTTAACAACAACTTTATGGGGAGAAGAGAGAAATAAACTGAAGAAAGTCATAACAAAGCAAGGGGATGAGATTGCATAATTGAAAGAACAATTGGCAAAATAGAAACAAAAGATAGATCATGCTCTCAAATTGGCTGATCAAATAATTGCATGCATGCCACCCCTTAGGGTTTATACCATATGTTTGAAAGAATAGTTCCTATTGTTCCAACTAATGATGACCATTAAAGATATAGACTCTGAGTTCAAGTCAGCCCAAGAATTTTATGGCCTATACCAGACCCTTCCTCATGGAAGAAAAATTTACTTTGTGAGTTGTACATACATAACTTCATCATTCCAATAGAGACTGAGTGGAACCCTCTACTTTATATAGGGGATGCACACCTAATGACATTAATGTCCTAGATGCACAATGAAGCCAACTATGATAGACAACTGGAAAATTCCAGAGAATAGGAGAAAACATAGCCATTGCGATTAAGGGCAGAAAGTAGCAAGCCAGATATACTCCTTAGAGATTGGCTCAATTTGACATATGGAAAAATTAAGGAGGAAACTAGGGATAAAATCTTTGGGATTCGAATAGAGGTCTATGCAGAGTATGACAATTTATCTTATTTTATCTTTCAGAGAGCCCTGACTAGTGCCATAAGTAGATGGGGTAGGTTATCCAAAGCATTGAAGAAATATTAGCCACATAGTCCTATCAACCTCCAAGTAGCTATTCAAAGAGCACCAAAATACATGCAACTAGGAAGGCAAATTAGACAGGAACTCTAGTGTCCACTCACCATGCAGCCACCAATGCTCCTTTGACCCCTGTATGAAATCAATACTGAAAGACTTGACCAACTACATGAGGATCATAGAGTGGATGTCTGGGAGAAGATAAGGGGGTTTTATTACACTTTCAAGAGCCATATGTAAGGGATGACAAAGGTTGGAGATTTCAGAGAAACTACCAGAAGATGTAATGCTTGAGGACAAGCATTCAACTTACCAGGGGGTAGATGATGAGACCATTTACTGTCTCTATTATATTATTCTTTATACTCTATTTTTAAGTATTACCAAAACATTCATGGACTTATAATCAGTTGAACTTATGTAAAAGTACAGATAGAACCATTAAACCTATGGATAGAATAGATATGTCATATTGTGTCAATATTATATATATTACAGTATTTCATATAATAATCAGAATGTGTGTTCTAATATCTGGATTAATTTGATTAGGCTACTTGTATGATATCTTTGCATGATAACTAACCTTCTAGGAAGTAGGAGCCACTTGGGAGTGGTTGACAACATTCAAAGAGAACGTTAAAGACCAGCTGCGAAAGGATAACCATCATGGCATCAGAAGACATGACTACTGCAAATAAGGAGCCACTATTTCAGAAATGCATGAATTTAGTGTTTCTATATTCCCTCCGCACTTCCAACATGTTGACTTGGTCGCCCAGACCTCATTACATATGTTGTGGGCTGTTGTGTTTCCTATTTTTTTCTCTCTAGTGTAGTTTCAGTTAGATGGTTCCTTTTCTATTTTAGAATAAAGAAGTCAATCCTCTATTTATATGGAGGAGACTATTATTTTGTAAGTTTGGAGATTTTAGAATACATAGTCCTGATTGTATCTTGCACAACAAGTTCATTTTTTAGTTTTACGTACCATTCTCATGTAATCAGTTCTTGAAATATAATGAAGTGACTTTTGGTTTATCTTCTGTGTTAATAGATTAGAAGAAGTCAACCAAGGGGGCCCACTTGGGAGGTGGATTAAAGTAGAGTAGAATAGATTTAATTTCTACATTTCCAACATTCTAGATAGAAGATTACAATTTCTTCCTGCAACATTGTACTTTGTGAATGTTCCTGCAACACCTGCAATGATAGTTATAGTGGATGCTCTAGGTTGAAAGAATAGGCTTAAGTAGAGTTTTCAATTTGTAGCATTAATTTTAGTAAGGAATAGGTGTGTTTCCTTTCTTTTAGCTCTAGTATATATTCCTTTCATGTATTTTACTTTCCTATAGCATAGGTAGAGTGACTCTTTAAGGAACTTAGTGCACATACTGTGCCGTACCATTTCAAGTATACATCCCTAGGTTGACAAACTAAATGCACCTAATGGTGGGAGAAGTGATCCTTAGATTGAATAAACTATTCCTAAGAGAGGCTTTGGGCATGATTACTAAGCACCTATTGTTAGGTGGTTCACCCACTAGTTGGGATTTCTAAAATCCCAACTATTACAAAAAATTATTACAAGATGTTTGCATGTATTCATCAACCTTAATGCTAATCAAAATCTTTATGCTCTACAAGTGCATTATGTCTTTCTATACTTAGTACCTCTCTCTCTCTCTCTTTCTCTGTGTGTGTGTGTGTGTGTGATATTTTCCCTCTTCTTTGTGTAATCTTCATCTCTCTTCTGTCATCTTCATGTTTTGTTCATTTTATATGATCTTAAGGAGCTTAACCTAATTGATCCTTCTCCTTCTACGGTGGAGGTGAGGTGGTACAATGTTGGTTTCATTCCCAATGCATTTAATGTTCTTGAATATCATTGGTTGAATTGCCTTGTGGTCATGTACAATCATATTGGTGTTGTTGAGCATTGTTTTAACACAAGTCAATTACTGGGATTTCAAGATTCGATTTCCTCTCTTGAAAGAATAAAAAAGTTATTCCCAAGGTTATCTGTGGTCATGGTACAACCTACTTGATAAACTCAGTTGAAGATAAATGTGAATGTTCACAAGGAGGCCTTTGGTGGTACTTTCAAGACATCAAACTACAAAACAAATTTAGTACTTGTTTTTGTATTTTCCAATTTGTAAATGCAAGTATCTTACTAATGATGCATGTCTATGCTAAAACTTATGAGGATCACCTAATTATCTAGATTGTCAAACAAATCAAAATATTTGGGTAATGAGAGTTTAAACAAATTTGCTGAAAATGAAATCCTAACGCACATAAACCATTGTTGAACCGTTCTTGCGAATTAAATTATGGAAAGATTAGAACCTATTGAATATGAATAAAACCATGTCGCAATTCTATACCCAATAGATGTAATCATTTGGAGAGAAATGTACCAAGACACGATATTTTCAAAATCTATCAAAATCGTAAAGCCACAAGCATGTGCACACACCCAACCATTCATCACAACAAGATCGATGAACAACAACAAACTCCAATTTAATTGAGGATCCAAAACACAATAAACCCAATTGGATCTTTGAAAGAAATGAATGAGAAAACACACATATATAAAATTCTCATAGATAGCATAAAATAATCACACAGTGAATGAAGCACCAATTGTATATCTTTTATTACATCATAGATCCCCCTTTATTACATTGTTTTAATTACAATATATAGTGCTTTGATCTACAAACTTTGAACCCCAAAACTAGGGATTCACCAACTCTAAAAACAATGAAAACAAAATTAAATCTAAAGCTTTCTAAAGAAAACTACTACTAAATTGATACTAAAAAATTTGCATGGATCCTTGATCCATTTATAATTAGTTTTCCCATGAATTCAGGTCAAACTCGCTTAGAAAGAAGAGAAAGAGGAATTGGAGCTCCACCATCTCTAACTGTAGTCTTTCTTTTGATCTTTGAGTTCTCTCTTGGAATCTTCACTTGGAGTCCCCCTTGCGGTGAAGACTGATAGAAGGCCTCTGGTTATGCAAAAATGAACCCCAGTTGTGGATCAATTTGATTTGCAACTCTTCTTTTATGCAAAAAATCTCTCATGCTGGAATGACCTAGGATTTAGACCCCAACCTTTGCTCTAAATTTTGATAGAGGCAAAATTCACCAAGTATGAAAACTAGTTTTGGGTCCTCTTAAATTTTGGACTTTTGGAGGCCGAAAACTAGCCTTTGCAAAAATGACTAAGTCTGGAGAAATTTATAGTTCAAAATTTGGCTAAGTCTAGAGAAATTTCCAGTGGGTAGAAACTATGGAAGTATTTCTCAGTGAGCTTCCCACAACCTTTTTATACTATTTATTGTACCTCCTCATAATCTACTTCTTGCTCTTCCACTATAGTGAGGCATTGTTCTTGCTTCTCCCTGAAAGTGGCTAATTCTGAAGTGAAGAAATTTATTTCTTCCTCATGTTCTTCCATCCTCTGTATGTATTCTTTAAAGAAAAAAAGTTGATGGAGATTTTCTTTCACATCGACCCCTGCCAGGATGCCCTTGAATTGTTGTATGATCTCTTTAGTTGGGCATAAAATATGATGTTCTTCATCTTTGTACAACTCCATGTCAATACTTGTGAAGAATTTTTCTATCTGTTCCACCCGCATCATAACTCCCTCATGCCTTTGTTGTATGTGGTTTAAACACTTCTCATAAACCTTAACTATTTTAGCTATACTCTTGATCCATGTGCCAAAATTGTCTAGCTGGGCTCCTTCATATACCTTGACTAGAATTTGGAAGTGTTGCTTCCTGATTATCTTGAGGTCTTGTAGGGTTGTCTGCCTCCTGGTTAATTTGAAGTCTAATCCCTTGTCTCTCTTCATCATGTCCAACAATTTGGTGGCTTGCACAAGGATAGCTCTGAATGGTCTAAATATTGCCTTAATAACCCCTTCTCCAAATTTTTCAAAATCATTCCTCCAATTAGTGCATGCTTGTAAGAAAGAATGAGTCATACCTTCTAGCGATTCTGGAGTGGCTTTCTTCTCAAGGACAACCTATAATGAGGCTGCTGGGAAATTAAGGTATATGGGAACCACCATCTTGTGAATGAATTTCTTTAGAGCCTCATTCTGCTCAGTTAGTGACTTGATATTCTCCTCATCCTTGTCCATAAAACCTAAAGCATGTTTGAGTCCTAGTGGTACCAGAGTTTTACTCCCTTCCCTTTTAGGTTCCCCCAAATCAACCTCCTCGGAAGTGTAGTCATCTAGGGTTATCTGTGCATGGGTGATATCGGTGGTGGGAATTGCTACATGTGCCTTCTAGTGACCATGTGTGTCCTGAGTGACATATGATATGGTGATTGCTAGTGCACTAGATTCAGCTTGATGGAAGGATTGTCTTAAGAAGGACATGTCTGCCTCTTCCTCTTCCTCTTCTTCTATATATTACCTTTTCCTGGGATGAATTTCTTTAGTAAACCAAGTTGGTTTAGTAAAGGCAGTGATAGGCTCATAGGGTTTAATATTTAGTACTGGAGCAGAGCCTGGTTCATCTTGGGTTATCCTCTCTTCATGTATTTCTTCCTCTTCATCCTCTTTGTCTTCTCCTTCTCCTTCCTTATCTTCCCCTTTATTTCCCCCTTCTCCTTACTTATCTTCTCCCTCTCCTTCCTTATCTTCCCCTTCTCCAATGTCTTCTTTCTCTTTGTCTTTTTCTCCATCTTCATCCTCCGAGGAACTAGCTAAGATTTTAGCCCTAAGACCAGTTATTGACTCCGCTATTGTTTGAAGAGGAGGCATTGTACATGCATCCAATGACACTTGGGGATTCGGGTTGGAGTCAGGTAGTGGAGATGAAGGTGGTGGGGCAGGAGCTTGTAAAGAAGGTAGAGGAGTGGGAAGAGATGGTGGTGGAGTAGGAGTAGGGGTTGGAAGAGATGGTGGCGGAGTAGGAGCTACATCTCTTTCTATCTTCTTATCCCTTCCTGGTGACTTCTCTAGAGTAGTGTGGGTAACCTGATCATCAAAAGATGTAGATACACCTTGGGTCTCAATATATTTGGTTGTACTTTCATCCAATTTCAGAAGTGGCACACCTGATGTGGGATTTTTGAACCGAGTTGGAGGTGAGGTAATGATAACTTGCAGGTTCACTAGCACCTACCCCCTGCACTAACCTCCATTGTTGGATGGAAGGAATCCTGGTCTTGGTCTCCAAATCCTTCAAGTTACTCAAATTCAGACATGAGAAACACATCTGGACCAAGGACATCCAGAGGATTTTACCGTTCTCCTTGTGTCTCTGTCCCTCCACAGGTGGTTGTATCTTTACTGGGATCCTTTTCTCTTAATATAACTATCCTAGACCTTGTTCTCCTTACTAGAGTTATATCATCTTCTTCATTTTTTTCATCTTCTAGTTCCTCTTGCAGGGTTTCTAATTGAGAAGAGGTGGATGCTATTTTCCTCTTATATACCATCTTCTTCTCTCCCAAGGCACTATTGATAACCGAAGATTGACCAAAAGTAGTAGGAAGTTCCCCTTGGGTGACAGGTGATTGATCCATGGTTGGTTTTATACTCCTAATCATCTTTGTTTGTGGTTGCTTATGCTTGGGATTGGAGCCATATACAATGATACGCTCATAGTCGTACAATGTCCCCGACTTCTATGGTGGAGCTTTCTTGAAAAGAGGCATTGCAAGATTTTCTCCATGTTTCCTGTATCCTTTTGTGGGAGGGTTCAGTTGTGGCTTCATATGAATAGGATCCACTGGGAAAGGTTTCCTGATCCATGACTTGGTATCCTTGATAATATGCCTTGGTTTAAAGTCGATGCTATCATTCTCATCTTTATCTATCTTGACATTTAGAATTGGCCGAGTGTATATCTTATCTTTTTTGTATAGAGGGTCTAACACATCTTTTCTATCTCTGTCCCAGACCTTGGGGTGAATGTTGATTGCTAAGGCCACCTCTTCCAATGTCAAAGTCATCTGCAATAGTCCCTTATCTGGACTTCATAATCATCCACACAATTGATCTAATGATCTTCTATGTGTGGCTCATGGATGTAGTGTTTAGCTATAATGTGGTTGTAAGTACATATA
The DNA here is from genome assembly GCA_018584345.1 of Thuja plicata. Lineage (NCBI taxonomy): Eukaryota > Viridiplantae > Streptophyta > Pinopsida > Cupressales > Cupressaceae > Thuja > Thuja plicata. The sequence goes on from MU223424.1 coordinate 1,247,891, forward strand.
GGGTCAAACCTGATCCTGATATGTGAATATAATTGGAGTGGGAACTCATCCCATTCAAATGCAAGAGACTTTCATATATTCATGTTCTGCAGGGTATATGGCCCTATTGATATGGGGAAATCCCAACAATGTTTTTTCTTGTGCTTGATGTGCTCATACACATCTACAAGCTATCTGGCCATTTCTATGGTGATTATACAATCATAAGGGTATCTAGGTAGCTTCTTGGTTTTGAGAGTGGATCTCGCTACCCCGATGTAGGGGAATGTTTTGAACTATAGGTAAAAAGCCCCTATTGCCCTAATCTTGGCTGCAACCTCTTTGGATAGCCTTTTGGAATAATCACCCTCTATAGAATGAATGATCACAAAGATGAATGCATCATTCACCACCCTGTAATCTAGATTGTTTTTGTCCATCTTTGATTGACTTTTTAACTGTGGGTAGACTGTGAAGTGTCATGCATTTGGTTGGATGAAAGCCCCCTGTTTCACCAGCTTGAGGTACTATGCCCTTGCTACCAATAAGTACACCACGTATGAAGTAATGTAGAATTTTGGGTTATGCCTTGCTGAGGTTAATTTCTCATCTAAGTTATCACTTAGAATGCTTTCCCAATCAAACCTAGCCTTTCACCCTTTGATCCTCTCAATTAGCAAGATCATCCAATTTTTGAGCTGAATTGACTGAGGTAGTCCATAGAGTCAACTCAACATAGTAACCACAACTTAGATGTCATCTTTGAGGTATCCCCTCCTCAATTCTATCCTATCAAGCTTGCTCTTGGGAAAGGATTGAATCAACTACTCCCAATTGGCGATTTCATAGGCCTCTAGAGTGTGTTCTACAAACCACTTTAGGCCTTTGTTGATGGAGAAATCATAGAAATAGTCAACCCCCTTATGGAGATGGAAGACATCTTCAATATTGTCTGGTCTGATATCCAAGACCACGTCTCCTTCCCTATTTTTTACTACCCTCTCATTGGGCACATAGTGGTGCACCAAGGTCATGATCAGTTTTGAGGATAGAACTGATACTGGGTGTGTAGCTGCATTTACCAGAATGGATAGGACCAGGGTGGTGCAATTAGACGACCTCCTAGTAGGCTTGGAATATATGATTAAGAAGTCATTCCAGTCCACATTTCCTATGTTGGTATCAGTGACTTCCTGATGGTGGTTTTTGATCTTACACGGTAGATATTACTCCTTGAAAAGGTACTTCATTGGTGATCCGATGTTCCTTTCTGACATTCTTGTAAGAGAAACATGCAAATATCAACATTTATTCAAAACAAACTACTAAAGAAAAAAGAAAAGCAAACTAAAACCTTTAACAATCAGAGGTCGTGGATTAAAAATTAATCAAAAATGACTTGGTAGACTTTTGACCATTCAGACTTGCGAACATTGAAAACAAGGTTAGGGTTCGAAAGACCAAAAACAATGAAAAGGATCAAATGGTGTTCTTTCAAACATTCAGAGTGCAAAGGTAAAACATAACTTTGGTGTGCAAAAGATAGAAAGTCTTTGGGGTGCAAAAGGCCGAAGGTAAGTTGAGGATGCCCTTCAGACATTTAAAGTGCGAAGACACAAAATCAATTTGGAGTGAAAAATGCTGAAGGTTTGGGGTGTGACCTTATTTTTGGTGTATCGGATATCAGAGGTTTTCAGATCCAAAACACCGAACGTCCAAAAGTCCAAAGTCCCAAGTTCTCTTCATACTTGGTGTTTCCTTGCTTCAGGATCTAATGAATGGGGTCCGTTTTTGACCTTTCAAAGGCTGAAAACCTGTGACTGTCGAGAGGGGAAAAACCCTAAAAACTAATGAAAAACCCTAGAAACAAGCGAAGCAAAATGAAAGATGCTCAAAAACCTAGGGCTAAGGATGTCGTGATCTAAGAGCAGGAATATTTTAAAAGGAAAACCTAGGGACTACTGACATAACAACCATAAATGCAAAACTAGGGCATGCAAAGGTAAAAATTGCAACAAAAACTAAAAGGATGAAGAGCAGAGGAGGAAAAGGAACCAACTTGATAAAGCCACAAAGGTGGAGCTAAAGATATGACACCACAAAGCATGAAGAAAACATGTGAGGAGGTGAAACAAAACTATGATGCGAGGGCAGAATGAGGAAAAAGTGCATGGGCCAACTTTTATAGCCCATGGGTGATGTCACCCCTTTCAACATTTCAGAGGCCAAAACCCTAGAAGGTGTCGCCTAGACTTCCAAAGTTTCAGGCTTTTAGACTTTTAGAGGCCAAATGACCTTGTTAGTCTGAAAGTGTGAAAGTTTGGAAGGACTTGGCACTTTTAGTCTTTCGGGATTTCGCACTTTCGGAGGTTGGACAACCTTGTTAGCTCAAAAGTGAAAAAGAGAGAAAGTCTGAAAAGAGTTTGCACTTCTTCATCAGGGCCCTAGAAAAAAAAATCAAAGAGATAGAACAAAGAAAAAAGGGGGGAGCAGAAGCAAAAGAAGCCCAAAAAAAGAGGGGGCTCCCCATGACCAAAGAGCAAAAAATTAGGTGTGTATTGTGGACCCACAACAGGTACAATCCCAATGTTTAACCTAACTTCTATCTTGAACACCGTGAAAGTCTTCCTGCTTGACATCCAGGGTCAGTGCATTCAAATTTGAATTGTTATGTCAGCTCTAGTGTGTTCAGTAATGAGTTCTCATCTTGCTCGGTGACTAACTCTGCTTGGTGTCTAACTCTTCTCCATGTCTTGGTGATTGACTCTGCTCGGTGTTGGTTCTCTTCTTAACTCGGTAACATGCTATTGGTTGGTGCTCAGTGTTATTGATACTCTGCTTTATCACCTATCTCCCTTAGTGTATTGTTTCTCTTTACCGGTTGTCTTCCTTGGCTATTATGACTTTTAAAAAACTAATGACAACATACTAACTCATAGGAGTATCAATACAGCTGCTAGGACCCATCTACACTAGAATCGAGTTAAAAGGACTATCGAACAACTATGGAAAAGCACCTTCGATGAAAAAAGTTGTTTGACAGATTGACAATAGATATCCCACATGTGGCATGCTATCACTATCTCTCCAAGCTTGGAAGAATATTTCATCTCATCTAGTGGCCTCATGACCACCGTTTATCTCCAGCTCATGACCTATCATGCCAACTATTAACTTATCTCTCATCTCTCACTCCTATGCACATGGAAGCATCTCACAAACTTGTCAACATTGCATGTTATCTCCTTTAACCACTACGAGCTCTTGACTAATTACAAATCATCAATTCATGACATTTATCACTGACCCCCACTCAAACTCGCAGCCTGGAAACTAACCACCACTTTCTATTTCATAGTATTTATTACCGAGTGCCACTCAAACCTACGACCTAACAACTAACCTCTACTCACTAATTTTTCAACATTTCCTATTATTATCCCTAACCACCGCAAACTCACAACCACTAACTCGCTAACTCTCTACCCCTAACCTCCAATTTCCTCAAACCGTGATGACCTCATGACTAACCTCCCTCTCCAGCTCAATAAGCATAATGCTAACCACCTATTTACCTCATGATCTCGTGATGACCTCTTTCTAGTTCCATGTGGCATCCTATGGTTCACTTGCCACGTCTTCCATGTCAACGTCTAGTCACCTCGGGCCCACAAAATATTTGCAAGTAAGCTTAGTTGTATTGGAAAGTTGATTCTTATGGAGAATATGACTTATTTTGTGTTTTCATTATGGAAAAAAAGTCATACAAAAATCTTGACAACAAACTTTGAAGACCAAAATGGCTAAGTATGGAAGAAAGAACAAAATAGAGATATGCAATCGATCAGAGCACCAATGCACGTACGTACGATCAAATTAGGATATGCGCATTCATACAAAAGATCCATGATATGTTAATATGTTAAGTCTATACATGCATGGTATGGAATAACAGTACAAAGAATTTACAGAAAGATTAAGTGCACTAACAACTCAGAAAATAGAGTATGAAGCCGACTACAGTTTTTGATTTAGCATATAATATTTTTTTGTGTAAAGGCCAAGCGCCTATTGTAATAAGTTTTTTATTATGTATTAAAAATTATTGTAAACACACTTAAGCCAATTTGTTTGGAAGAATTGTGAGTGTTGTTTTTGGGCTGACTAAGGTCTTGTTTTTAGTCGCGTCTATTCAGGCATGAACATATATATATATATATAACAAGTAAATTTGTATTAGAAGTGTCAAAAAAATATGTAGAGAAGAGATATAGAAGAATAGTACAGAGATATCAGCATGAGATAGAGCTCTTTAAGAGATTAAGAGCATCAGCGCATAAACGGAACTGATCAGACAATTGTGTCATATACAACAGTTCACTTTTGGATATAGTGTATATATATTATCAAGAAGATTGTAGCCTTCATCTTATTGAGTAGTGAGCTCTGGCAGTGAGCCAACCACCTCTAACAGGGTTTTTTAAAGACTCCTAACAAGTTCATTGTACTTGAATTGTAAAGACTACTTCTAACAAGGAAAATGAACCTTAACAAGTTCATTATACTAGTACAATAATTTGTGGGTACTGATTCCCACTGGGGTTTTCCTCTGATCAAGGTTTCCCAGTAAACATATCTAGTGTTATGTGTTATTATGTTATGCTTCATATATTATCTATTTGATTTATGTTCAAATTGCTGAAATAGAATAATTAGTTAAACACTAATTCACCCCCCTCTCAGTGTTTCCAACAATTCGTATCAGAGCTCTAGTCCTCTGAAAGAAAGTTTAACCACTTGAGGAGATCATGGATTCAAAAAAAGAAAAACATCTGAAAAAGAATCTTGAAGCAGTCCTTGAGGATCTTGACAGATCTGAAAAAGAAAATGAAGAACTTAAACTAAAGGTTGATGGCTCTCAAATGCTTATCAAGAAATTAAGAAAATATTTGAAAGGTTGCTCCACAAATGATCTGGGAAAAATGGTCAAAAAACTAAATGAAGAGAACATGTCTTTGAAAGACAAGATTGAAGATCTTAATGAACAACTTACAGATAGCTTAAAAACTATTGAAGAACATACCAAAGAGAATAAACAATTAGATGATGAACTTATGCAAGAAAACATGAAAATCTTGGAATTAGAAAACATCAAGAAAAAGATAGAATCTGAATTAACAGAAGCAAAAGACAAGATTGATAAACTACACACAAGTTCTGATCTAATTCAATCACAAATTTATACACAAAAGTTAAAAGGTGATACTACTGGTGTTGGATACAGTGTACCTCAAATTGAAATCAATTCAATGCAAGAAAGAAAGAAAGCACAAGAGACATCTATGGAAGCAAAGAAAAATGAGAATCTTGTAGAGGCCAAAACAAAACTACCTAAAGATGAACTCAAGAAAGTTAACAAAACTTGTTATGCTTGTAACAAGCATGGACACTTGGAAAGAGATTGTAAAGAGGTAAGAAATTTTAATGGCTATTGTTACTCCTGTAATAAATTTGGTCACATGGCTATTCACTGCAGAACAAGTCAAAGAAATAAGTCACAACAGAACCAAAGAAATATGACTCAATACAACCAGAGAAATCAACCTCAAAGAAACTTTTAGAAAATTACATGTCAGATATGTAATTACAATGGACACATAGCCAAGCAATGCAACATGATGAATAATAGCATTAGACCTCCTATCATATGTCACTCATGTGGAAAATCTGGACATATCTCAAGGTTTTGTAGGTCAAGAGCACAAAGACAAGAGAATCCTAAAAAGTCACTATTTCAAGAATCAGGAGAAGCTAAATTTGTACAAGCTAAAAAAGATGCAGATAAAATTTGGGTTGAAGTAAAGAAGAATAATGAAGAGAACAAGGTAGTAGATGCATCCTTAGTGGATGCACCTTCTACTTCTAGTTAGTTGACCCTCATGGTCTTAGGAGGAGCTATTCTAGCTCTGAACCCCTGCGTGGCTGGTATACTCACCTCTGAGTATGCCCCTATGAATTCATACATTTGGTGATTAAATGAGGATGTATGCATATACACATAGTCTAAACTTGAACATAAGCAAAGATTGAAATTATCTATGTAAACTGCTTTACAGCAACAAGCATTAAATGCAATAATCTTTTATATAAGTTTGTAAAAGATCTTCAAACCCCACTTTACATTCGAGATTGAGAATTCAGAGAGCACGTGAGCATTGAGAATCAAAGCACTATAGGTTAAGGAATAGATTGGTTTGTGAACGGATTAAGGATTGAAATGGAACCCTAGCAGTCACATCATTTCAGAATCATTGTGAAACCCTATTTAATCAAGCAACAAGTAAGTATGGCAACCCCTGTTATATTTGACATTGCTGAAAGGAAAAGATTCATGTTCAAGAAGCATCCATTCAAGTCCATATTAGATGATGTTGAAGGGTCATTTTCTAAAAATACGCTAGGAGTCATGCATGTAGATGACATTCGCACATATATATATTGCAAGAAGGAAACAATTGGTGACAACAACATTGCTACTCTTATGGCTTCAATGATGAAACCAGATTATTCATTCAAAGATGAATACGCGCATCTCACTAATAACCCTATCTTTGAGTATTACAATGCGCACGAGTTCTATGAGCCAGAATGGGTTAAAATCCTACTAAGCAGGATACATGATGACCTATATTAGATTGGTGAAGTTCCTATCTGCATTACTGTAGACCTAATTCATGATATGAATGGACTTCCTAAGACTGGACTGGTTCTTCCCACTGGTAAGTATGTTAAGAAGTAGGTTGAACAAGCATGCTTATCCAGGAGTGATAGGCGCGAAATGACTGTTGATCCCATTGAGGTAGATGACATCAAACTGGTCACTATGATTCTAGGTTATAAGTTCCAGCACGCAAGCAAACTGAATAGTGTATCTATAGCAACTATCCTGGTAGCAATAAAAATGGTGAAGGATAATAAATAGTACAATCTATGTGAAATATTGCATGCACAACTGATTGACAACATTAGAGTTGTAAAGCATGACAAGAGAAAAATATTCAAATTTGGTTCTTTGATCATCTATCTCTACTTCCACATTGTTGGTAAAGTTGCCAATCTTTACCTAGACAAGAGTAAACCCACTATGTCTAAGATATCACTAAAGGCTACATCAGAAAGCAGCGTGAAAGATTATATGGACATGGAGATCAAAACATTCAGGATCAAGATGTAGAAAAGGTTCAGGATACCGAAGAAGATAGTTGAGAAATACAAAGACACCATATGCTTCATGGTGGAAACTGACTATACTTGCACGGAGGCAGTTGAGCCTAGAACAAAATGGATTCACCCTCTTAGATATGAAGTTGAAGAACATGTTTTGGAAGGTTATGCACAAGTTCTCCTATTTGCGCCCAAGGCTCCCAATGAACCTAGATGGGGTACTTATAGAGAAAAGACAAATCAAGTTGATTCTGTCTTATATAGTGCAGACAATAAAAGAAAGGCATCAAGGATCACATCTAACATCCTAAGAGTTCATGGTGTTACACAAGAAGACCTAGACGAATCTAGGGAAGCTAAGATTGCAAAAGAACTTGAGAAAAGTGCTGCAGAGGTGAAAATTGAAAAATCTGATGATATGTCCAAAAAGAAGAAGAAGAAATCTGATGAAGGTACATCTGCGCCATCAACTACCATTGATCTAGAATCCTCTTCACCTTCTGTACCAAGTAAGATGACTAGGAGGGAGAAACAAGTTCCCACAAGTCATCCATCCTAAAGGACCACAAGGAGCAAGGTAAAGAACACTCAAGCCCCTCCTGAGGTAGGATTCAGACCTAGTCTAACAGTTCTAAAGAATAGAATTGTTAATGAAGGAAGACTAGAATTTATCAAAAATGTATATGACAAGTACCAAGAGATAGACAAATCAGAAATTCACTCTATGATTATTTCTCACATGATCAAGTTTAAGAGGACAGTATTGGAACTCAAAACAGTCATACTAAACAAAGTATGGAACATACTTGATGTATTAAAAAGGAAAGCAATTGAAGAGGATATGAGGATTAGAGAAGAAACATTAGACAATCTTCTCCCTATTTTCTCACATGATGAGATAGTCATTCTGTTGGATTTATTAAAGCCTCATCTCAGAACCAAAACAAGAGTTCTCCATATCATGAACAAAGAATATGAACTGGTTGGTGAAGAGACTCAGAAAGGATTTGAGCAGGTATTTCTGGACAGACACATGTATCCATCAACTACGCCTACAACAAAAGCAACTCTAGCTCCTCCCAAACAGAACAAAGAACCAGTTATTCAAAATGTGCCTATGATAGGTCCACAAGATTTAGCACCCACTATTTCAATAGCTTCTGATACAACCAAAGATTCAGAAGAAACTATTATGATTGATGATGTTAAGATATCCATGACCGCTTCTGACAATGACATGGACAAAGTTGAAAAAGAATTTGTCAGCACTAAAGAGACAGAAAAGGTATGCACTGATGACACATCCTTACAGAAAGATGAAGTTCCCTCTAAAGATTCAACAGATTTGAATAATGAGGAAGATAATCAAACTAATGAAACACCAGTTATGGAGATCCCTATGAAGAGTGAATATAGGATGCTAGTCAGAATGTAATACATACTCCATCCATCAAACCATCATTATTGTCAAGTTTGACCCCTGATTCAAAAAATCTAGATGCTTGAAAAGAAGAAGATTTGATTAAGATCAGTGTGCTAGCCATGGAGAAATCCAAAGAAAAACAAGTCATGAGAAACCCTCTCTTTCTGGAGACAGTGAACATTCTGAATGACTTAGTGGCAATAGATAAGAAAATGGCTAAGATTCAGTTAGTTGATGATGTTGACAACATCTTGACAAGCTTCAAATCATATTTCACAAGTTTAGTAGACTCTACTACTAAAATTGCAGAAGTTGAGTACAAGAAGGGAAGATTAGATGAATTGACAAAGAATTTCTCTTTAGATCTAAACTCATTGAAGATTGGTCAAGCAATCTTGAAAGAACTAGCAGCTAAAGGCAGAAATGTAATAGTAAACTGCATGGACAGAGTGAAATTCACCTCAGAGCACATCAAAAAGATTGAGGAAGATGACATCTTGGTTGAAAGTGTTAAGAAATCAATTGAAACACCCTCGCAAGATATTAATGTATGCAACAATATCTATCAAGGGTAGTTAGACAAGATTGAAAAGGCTAAGTTGGAGATCAGCAAGATAAGAACCAGGCAGACTCAACTAAGAAATGCACTTGCGCCCTCACTAGCTGTTCTAAATGAGAATATAAAATAGTTAGATGCAACCATTGATACATATGATCAAGGACCTAGCATGGATCTGACAAATATGGAGAATCTTACATATGCCTTGTGCGCCCATCTTCAGACAGTTGATGCACTGAAGACATTCTGGCAACAAGAGATAAAAAATCTACAGATTGCTTATCCAGATGTATATTTAGAGTAAGTACTCAAGGACTTACAATTTTTATACCTTTTTCATTAATTTCAAAGGGGGAGTAATGTATATAAGGAGTATGTGTATATGTTATATATAGAAGTTTGAATAAAAAAGGATGATATACATTTTTTTGGGTGTTAGTCAAAGTTTGAGTAACTTGGCCACATTCCTTTGTTGTCATTAATGACAAAGGGGGATTTTGTTGGAAAGTTGACTCTTAGGGAGAATATGACTTATTTTATGTTTTCATTATGGCAACAAAGTCATACAAAAGTTTTGACAGCAAACTTTGAAGAACAAAATGGCTAAGTATGGAAGAAAGAACAAAATAGAGATATGCAGTCGATCAGAGCACCAGTTCACGTGCTTACGATCAAATCAAGATATGTGCATTCATATAGAAGATCCATGATATGTGAATATGTTAAGGCTATACACACATGGTATGAAACAATAGTATGGAGAAGTTACAGAAAGATTAATTGCACTAACAACTCAGAAAATAGAGTATGAAGCCGGCTACAGTTTTTGATTTAGCATATAATATTTTTTTGTGTAAAGGCCAAGGGCCTATTGTAATAAGTTTCTTATTATGTATTAAACATTATTGTAAACATTCTTAAGCCAATTTTTTTGGAAGCATTGTGAATGTTGTTTTTGGGCCGACTAAGGTCTTGTTTTTGGTCGCGTCTATTAAGGCATGAATATATATATATATATGACAAGTAAAGTTGTATTAGAAGTGTCAAAAAAATATGTAGAGAAGAGATATAGAATAAAAATATGGAGATGTTAGCATGAGATAGAGCTATTTAAGATATTAAGAGCATCAGCGCATAAACAGAGCTGATCAGACAATTGTGTCATATACAACAGTTCACTTTTGGATATAGTGTATATCTATTATCAAGAAGGTTGTAGCCTTCATCTTATTGAGCAGTGAGCTCTGGCAGTGATCCAACCACCTCTAACAGGTTCATTGTACTTTCATTGTAAAGATTGCTTCTAACAGGGCAAATGAACCTTCACAAGTTCATTATACTAGTACAATCATTTGTGGGTACTAATTCCCATCGGGGTTTTCCTCTGATCAAAGTTTCCCCGTAAACATATCTGGTGTTATGTGTTATTATGTTATGCTTCATATATTGTCTATTTGATTTATGTTCAAATTTATGAAATAGAATAATTAGTTAAACACTGATTCACCTCCCCTCTCAGTGTTTCCAACAAGTTGTTCACCATGCACACGCAAGACTCGGACCCAAAGGCACCTGTATTTTTGATAGTTCTTATGTGTGGGGTGATGTATAAAATCACCAAGCTATGCCGACACAAAAAATATGGTATAAACCCTTTGGCCCAGATATAAATGACATGTTTAAATGACAACTTGATACATCCAATCGATTACAAAGAAAAATGACAGCAAGGCAACCAACTAAATAAGTCCTACACTTGACATACAAATTTTTTACCACCTATAGATTATAAACACAATGCAAGAAAAGTTTAAAAATGAGACCAAACCCTATCACACACCTGATATATAGCAGGAAAAAGTATGGAAGACATCCCACAATTTTCAATATCATCCGGATGCCTATCCATTTCAATTGCATTTGACTTTCCCATATTTTCCTTATTGTACACACACACATTCACATACATACATACATACATTGTACATGTGTGTGTGTGTGTGTGTGTGTGTGTGAGAGAGAGAGAGAGAGAGAGAGAGAGAGAGAGAGAGAGAGAGAGAGAGAGAGAGAGAGAGAGAGAGAGATATATATATATATNGAGAGAGAGAGAGAGAGAGAGAGAGAGAGAGAGAGAGAGAGAGAGAGAGAGAGAGAGAGAGAGAGAGAGTTAAATATTTATATATGTATATATATGTATGCATATCTATGACATAAGAAATTGAACATGTTTGGGTGTTGTTATGACCTTTTATTTTGGGTTTTTTTTAGAGGAGGCCATAATTGACACAATTTTGTTTCTTTGAGGTGTTGGTAGAAGGACATGTTATAGTTTACAAGGCTTCTCTCTTAATTATATTAGTTCTTCCATGATATTCATGTTCATATTATTTGGGAGGATGGTGATATATGATTGAGTATGCAATATTTGAATTGCATGTGTGGATATTTGTGATTTTTCTTGGTATTTTGTGTTTGAATTACTTATCACACCTTACTATGAGATTTTATTTCTAGATTTGACAAAATTTCAAAAAAAATATTAGAATTTGTACTACCCATGCAATGGGAGTTCCTAGATATGTATGTTTTCATTGATAGGTTTTGATACAGGGAGCCTAATTGAAATTTATGGGTTGTTACGATGTTGGCATGAGTTTATTGATGCTTTTTATAGCTAGGAGGTATGGATGTTTATATTTATTGGCATTTGTTGTGGATGTCATTTTTTTATCATCTATGATTTTTTTCTTTATAACAATAGCTTGGTTCCCTTTTTACCATATTAGATTTGATGCTTGTATTCTTGGATTAGTGCATCTTTATCTTGGTTTTTTCCTTTTCTTCCATAGATGGAATAATGGAGGATGAGAGATTTTCTTTCTTGATATGGTGATCACTTGGTTTTATTGCAGGTATTGTGATGGAGCATGAGAGCATGTTGGTCATTCATGTGGTTTCATGCATAGATATGATAATGTATTCGTTGATTGACCTATGCAATGCATACAACAAGTGGGAGAATGTCGTGATAAGGTATTGTACAACTTGCATAATGTTTGTAATGTTTTTATTTTATGTGTGTGATGCACCTAAGAAAACCTATATGGACGTCCATTACTAGATGTAAACATTCTTGGGGCCACTTTGTGTGTTGTATTGTAACATTGGGATTATATTTAATGCAAGTATCACACCATATATGATATTATAATTATTTAATATTTTGGAAATATATTTGATAAAGTGTAAACTTAGTACCGAATATTAAATAAGGGGTCAGTGGTTTTGTGTTCACATGGTTTGTGGCACATAGTTTTTTTTTACCACTAGTATTTTTTATAAGCATGTTCCCATAAGATCAAACACATGTAAATGGTTTGGATGAGATATTTTTGTGGGTTTTATTATTGAGTCTTTATATAGTTTAGTTTTGTGAAGCATGACATGGAATGTGTCCATGCATGCTTTGACACATGTGAATGTATTGGAGGGATTAATGTTTTGGAGATGTTTATTGTAACTCTGTAAGTGCTTTGCATTAATATATAATTAAATAATACAATGTAATATACAAATACTTTTAGATGTTGGGTTTTTCCCTCGTGATGGTTTTACTTGGGTATATCTCGTGTTATCTTGTGTCTTGTCTATTTGATCTTTGCATAATGATGATTTTTGAAGCTTATATGTATGCTTATCTCTCAGGGGTTATGTAGGAAATGGATTGAATGTAATTAGGTATAGATATTTGTTTCCTAAAATTCTTATCTAACTTTTTATAATCTTCATATGACATAATAGAGGTGGTTGGATTCATTTCTTCTAAAATAGGAAAACACTGATATCTCTCTTCAAGAAGATATTATAATCTTAAATTCCATTCAGTGTAATTATTTCCACTAAAATTATCAATATCCAAACAATATGTAAAGGCCATGGTATACAATCTTTCATAAATCTGTAAAAAAAACACAAACCTAAAGCTCCCACTATAGTAAAAAACCTTCAACACTTAAGATTAAGACATTCCTCTCTCAATAGAACTATTAAATGTTATACCAAATGTTAATTAACAAGGTTAAGACATCTTGTAAATATTACTTTAAAATTAGAGTTTGTAAATTTGAATCTAAACGATCAAATCTTTAGACAATTGATTTCAAAATTAAAGAGAGATTTTTTTTTGAAAACACATTCAACACTAGATTTTTATGGAGAAAAATCTAAGGAAAAAACTCCACCACAAAAGAGAGGTACATATATTTTTAATTAGTAAATATTACATAGAAATACACTTCTTTGAAGAGCTGTGTAGAATCCAACAACACCTAAATACATAAACACCTAAACAAAAACTTGATTTTACCACTAGCTAAAGGCCCAAGTTTGTAGAAACTCATGGGAGTGAATACTATTGTGGTTCACAAAATAAAAAGAAACAAAAACAATTTTTAAAATAACATGACTACCTTCTTAGAATCATGAAATATAGCCTAAAATAACCACTTATAGATGCTCTTACAACCATCTTAAGGAAGCTTACAAAGCTGGGCATCTATGGACGAAGATGGTAATTTTGTGTTATAAATATTGTCATAATATATTATGCCATTTATATTAGCTATCATAGATGCTCTTACAATATCATACACGTGTCCTAAAAACCAAATTAGAATATTCCAAATGGGACACCTTTGTATTTTTTCCTTTTCCCACAACCCAAATGGAAATATTAACCTAATCTATACATGAGAAATTTTACCACCATTGGTAAAAAAAAATTCATCCCTTAAGGGTGAATTGCAAATAACATTAAGAAAACAAATAATACAAGAATTTAAAAGGTTTATGGCACCTAAAACCTAAACACCTCGATAAAAGCATTCATGAAACTTCAAACATCAAAATATATTATTCTAGAGTATGCTATCATAGATCCCATTCCATCTCAATACCGAAGTATACCTTCCACCATCTCATGATTGTATCTCTTCCACTCCATCTCATAATCTCATTCCTTCCACTTCACCTCATGATCCCATTTCATCTATAGAACTAATCAACCCCCCAATCTCCCACCCAACAATCCCATTCCAAATCAAGATCAAATACCATCTTCCATCCCATATAATAACCACATTTATAATCAAGATACATAGATCATCCCTCATCTCCCTTTTAATCATTTCCCAAGTTAAGATAAAAGTATTCCTTCATCTCCATGTTTTGATTTTAATTTATTTCAATATCTTTACATTCCTCCTAATACCCCTCACACTCCCAATATTACAGAAGACCCCATTACTACTATCCAAGATAATCCTTAATGTCATATTGATCAAATGAGTTTCTCCACTTATCCAATCTAATTTACTCCATCAACCTATATTTATTTCCACTTAATATCCTAGTCAAAATGAACTCACATATTTCTTCCAAAACAAGAAGTATCCCATTGACAAAAGGATTTTTCAAAACACATACTATGAAGGGAAAGGGTTAGGTTTCCATTGAATAAGACATATTGGAACCCCTCAACGTCAAATAAAATTCAAGTTCATATGACCTTGGCTACCAATATCATGCTCAAAACATTGATAATCCTTCCATCCCCACTGATACACATATCCCATGATATAACTATAAATCCTACCATCACCCATCTTTAAATCTACTTTGGGCCCTTATGTCCCCAACCCTATTTCTTATCCATATCTATTTTGGTTCCTTATATCCTAAAAAAGAATCCTTCATCTTTTCCATCCATGTTGGGTCCTTACATCCCTCCATCCACCGCCTCCATCAATGTTATCTCAAATTAAATTACTCCATAAACTCAAATACTTAATCAATATATACAAAGGTACATCCTTTCATTCATTCTATAATTATCCTTCCAACACCTCATCCATAAAATCTCTAAATCATGAATCTCAATGCATCCATAATATTGCCATTGAAAATAATTTGGATGTTGAATCTAAAATGCATAAAACTAAAAATCAACAAAAATATTAGGATCCAAATGTCCCATAAAACATAAATTCAAAAGAAAAGAAAAATATTATTGAAAATCAAGTAATGTCCAAAAGGCCACAAGGATAGATAGTTTGAAGATTAGAGGCTCAGAGTTTAGGATGAGTTTTAGAAACTAGATCTAGAAAACTCACAGAGGTTGGTTGCAAGCAATTTTATTTTAGTTTTCTCTGCATTTGCATGTTAGTGTAGTTAGAAATAACTTGGATACAAGTAGAAATCAGATTTTCTAGTGCAACAAATCTGTTGGACTGCTACCTATTTCGAAGGAGAAATATATATTTTTGATGCAATTTTCTGCCCCTTTTCAATTATTTTCATTCATATTATGTGTGTTTGATGTTCATCTATTCAATTGAAATTCCTAAATTTGAAGGGAGAATCTTTTTTTTCTTGTTGGTTCACACATGTAAATGGTAATCAATGTTAATGTTAAATGTGCTTTGTAATATTTACCTCTAAATTTAGGCTTCATTAATGTGTTAAATTGATGATTTGAATGCTACTGAATGAAGTTTTTAATGTCCTTTGGTTTTGTTTGATATTGTTGGATTAATTAATATTTGGCATGCATCATCTTCTTACATCTCCTTTCTCTTTTGTTTTCTGTTTCTCCTCTATTATTTTAGATTTGGTTTTAAATTCTCTAGCTTTATATAGGTGTAGCTATGTGAACTACCAAGTTACACAATGTCATTGTGACCCAACTACATAGACCATGGAGTAATTGACCTCTCAGGAATGATTAATTTTCAGGAGATGTTGTATGCGTATTCATATTTTACCTACTTATTGGTGAGTGTGTCAAAATAATTTTCAACAAGCTATAAGATGAGTAAGAGCATATTTCATACCTCAAGATAGTAAATTTTGTATACCCAACTTGGTAGGTTTGAAAATAGAATCATTTGGATATGTATTTGTACCATTTGCATGCTTTTATATGGCTGAAAAAAGGTGCCAAGTGTTTTGAACGACCCCATCTTGCATCCTCATCTATAAGCTATCTATTGGATTTTATTTCTATATACCAGGTTATATTGGAGAGAATTATACATGTTGTGTATTGTACGTGAAGTGTTATGTTGTCAAAAATAATCTAGATTGTGGATTTTGAATTGTAGACTCATGTTGAAGAAGCCAAGTTTGATATTCAATTGTTTAGAGTGTAGGTTTTTTTCTCCTAAAAGGGTTTTCCCCAAATATATCTTGTGTTCATTATTGTATATCTTTATGCATCTTAATTATCTCCTTTTGAATATGATTTTTTTCATCATAATTATAATTTGTAATAAAATTTATACTATCTCCCCCATTAGCTTAGTGTTAGGAAGCGTTTACCACACCTTAGCTTCCTTTCACTAATGAGGATATGTTGGCACAAGAGCATGATATTATTAATGCTTTCTTTAATGTCACTTTAAGGTTTATTTACATGATACCTTTCTAGAGATGAAGAATCAATGGGTCTTTCTAATCCCTCCCCTAAAGTTTCTCCACTTAGAAGGATATTTTGGAATGAGATGATGACAACATTAGTACTTTTGTTGATGCTCTAATGCCAATAGATAAATCCTTGGTGACCAAAAATTCAATCAAATTCATGTCATATACAATTCATATTTATGGTCATGTGAAACCTCTAATTATTCACCTTTGTTCGATGTTCCTCAACCTCAAAATAAACCCATTATTATTGTTAGAGGAATCTCATACCCTCAACCAAAAGCTAAATTGGTGATTATTTTCAAAGGTATTAAAGATCTACCTAGACCTCCCAATTACTACTTAAAATTTGCAAACAACACACTCAAAATAGTAGAATTAATAAAAAAATGTCACAATGACCTCATGATCATGTAGTTTATCACACATATAACACTCAAAACAATAAGCAATACATAAATATTAAGTATGATATATTTTCCACATTAATTCAAATTATTATATTGCTATCAGGATTTAACTGTGTAGTTTTTTAGTGAAAATCATTGGGCCATGTTTCATGAGTAGTAGTTCACAAATGTTCTTCCTTCTTCTTAGTCTTTTCTTCCTCTACCCTCTCCTCTTTAACAACATGTTGGTAAGGTTTATGGTCTTGTTGAGAAACTTCATGCTACTCTAGCTAAGATCTAAATTTGGGATTTGATTCAAACTTTTCCTACATACCAACAGATTCTCAAATAACCCTTATAGAAGGTAGATATCTCACCTTTTGCTTGACTGAATGATGTTATAGCCTGGTTTGATTATATGTGCCCAAATAAGTTATATATTGTGTTTTAATAACATGAATTAACTTCCTCGAAGTTTCAAAATCAATGCAATCCATTCATACTTATAGTTATAAATAATAAATATGGACTTTGGCATGCCCTAATTGATAGAAATCATGTCTTAATGTTTGTGGCATAAACCTAATACATCAAACCATTGTGGATGCCTCTCTTATCCAACTATATTTTGTCTCTATTTGTGGATTTTAAAATGTACGTAGATAGTTGCTAGGTATTATGATATTAAGTATTAAGGTATGACCTATGACTTTACCCATGCCTTTCCATGTCACACCCAATACTTTCACCTACAAACTTCTTCTAGATAGACCATGTACTCATTTTGTGCAAGTAGTCTTGTCCAATCTTCATTCTACAATAAAATTTATACATGACAATAATCTATACAAAATGAAAGCTTCTCCTCATCCATATAGTGGTGTCCTAGTAGAAGTATTATCTATATCTTCCATTAACACCATGCTTCCATCTATACAAATGAAGAAACACTATTTCCAATTAATGATGCTTTCTTAGAATATTATTGGGGTTCATTAGAATTCACACCATCATTTATAGGAGAATAAAAAGCCCCAAAACTCATATTTGAAGCCTCCAAGGGTCCTTGTGTTTCATTTCTCCAAGGCACTCCTAAATCTCTTCCAATTACTAGTTAACATATGTGTTGATGATTATTGAGGCTCTTTAAGCTTCACCTTGCACAGACCAATCAAACATAATAGTGAACCTTCTTATCTAGACATATCAACACAAAATAAGGATCTACATTCTTGAAAATTGGTGCAGAGAACCCTAGGGTTTAGCTCCAAACCCTCGCAATTCTTGTGGAGTGATCAAAAGGAGCAGATCACAGTTGGTTTTCAATCCTGGTCATTAATCCTGAACAGTTCTTCATTCAGTCGCAAAGTCGCAGAGCAGTGGAGAGCAGAAACATCATGCATCACACACTCGCGAGCTAGTCATGAGCTAAGTTTATTAGTGAGCGAGTGCGCGACGAGTAACTAGTCGCTCAGTCGCAGACAACTAGCAAAAAGGACAGTGCACGAAAATGCGACGAGGAGCTCATCGCAAGCTCGCGAGTCATTTTGCAGTTAGTGAAAAAACATCGCGACAGCGCGACAGTGAACTCATCGCTCAGTCGCTGAAGATGAACAGGGAGTCATGGTGTGCGAGTGAGAGACACCCTATGCATCGCGAGATCGCGGTTGAAATGGCAGTTAAGTGAAAAGCACGGTGAGCGCGCGACTACGGTGTATTGCTCAGTCGCAAGGCAAAGGTCAGCTCGGATGAAAACATCGCGACAGCGCGACAGTGAGCTCATCGCTCAGTCACAAAGGAAATGGCAACTCGGGTAGAAGTATGGCGAGTGCGCGACTGACTGTATCGCAGGGTCGCTAATGAATGTCCAGCTCATCAAAAAGAGTAGCGAGTGCGCGACTAATGTGCGTCGCAGACTCGCAGAGTAAATGACAGCTCATGGAAAGGCAGTGCGGGTACGCGACAGGTGATCATCGCTCGGTCGTAGAAAGAAGTAGCAGCTCAGATGAACGTGCAGCGAGTGCGCGACTAATGTGCGTCGCAGACTCGCAGAGCAAGGAGCAGTTCACAAAAAGGTAGCGCGGGTATGCGACTTGAGCTCATCGCTCAGTCGCAACATAAAACATGGCTCGGGACAATGCATTGCGGGTGCGCGATAAAGAGTTATCGCTCAGTCGCGAGGTAAAAGTCAAGTCAGGGAAAGACATAGCGAGAGTGCGATGAGCAGGTAATCGCTCAGTCGCAGACCCAGACATGAAATGTCAATTTCATTCGCGACTATGCGATAAAGAACAGAAACAGTCAAATGATCAAACATAATGACGTGTCAGAAGGAGAAAGAGT
>MU223424.1:1267959-1298062 GCA_018584345.1 Thuja plicata
GTGGGTAGGGAACCTAGGAAAGAGGGAATAGGATAGTCCTTCTGGTTAGGGTCTGAGAGCAGCCCTAAGAGACTCAAGGGTGAGTCTAGAGAGTCCTGAATTGAATAGGATTCCTGGTGAGATTCCTGGAAGAGAGTAGGAATTTCAGAGAGTAAGGTGACCTCTCCATCAAAAATGAATTAGTTATT
The DNA here is from genome assembly GCA_018584345.1 of Thuja plicata. Taxonomy (NCBI): domain Eukaryota; kingdom Viridiplantae; phylum Streptophyta; class Pinopsida; order Cupressales; family Cupressaceae; genus Thuja; species Thuja plicata. The sequence continues at coordinate 1,268,148 of MU223424.1, forward strand.
GTTCTAGTACTTAACCTAAATTTAATTTAGAGACACTTTATGAGGACATGTTTATAATTATTTCTAAATTTTATACAATGGAAATAGATCAAGGCATATGGAACAAAGAATTGATGATGTTGTAAAACCTACATCACACTTTTTTAAAGAGGATTTATGGTTCCAACCTCCTCCTTTGTCTACATCCCTTCCTCCATTGTCTAAAGCCTCTATGTCTTCTTCCTATGATTGATCAAACCTTTCTCCACAAGAGAAAGGATTGTTTATGCTTCTTATCTTTCATCTAAATAAGATATTTTTTTTATGGTACTTGTTAAATATATTAAACATAATCAAATAATTCAATCCTTTTGTATGTACATCCTCCTTTGTCTACATCCCTTCCTCCATTGTCTAAAGCCCCTATGTCTTCTTCCCATAACTGATCAAACCTCTCTCCACAAGAGAAAATATTGCTTTATGATCCTCATCTTTCATATAAATAAGATACTTTTTATGGTACTTGTTAAATATCATAAACATAATAAAATAAGTCATTCCTTTTTAATGTATTATCTAGTTAATGGATATGGACATTAGAATGCCAATTAATAGAGAGTAAAATATAAACTATAAAGTTTGGCATTATTCCAATGAAAAGTGATGACGAGTTACACCTTTTTCATATCCCTTGTAAATAATAATTCTCTCTTTTATGTTGTGCATCACTATGCAACATTTGTATCTCTACAGGAGCTCATTGTCATTTAAATTGGTACTTGATCTCATGTGCAACCATTCTTCTTCTGAGATAAGAAACATAGAATGATTGTCCTTTCTTACACATTGTGGGCATGGACAACTTGTTTTGAGACATGTATTCTTACTTGAGGTTTTTTTTCATGAAGTGTACATCCTCTCTTCATGATCGTCTCTCATTAATCTTTAATTTTTGGCATCCTCCTTTGAAGATCTCCTTCCTTAGTGGAGGTAGGTATCATTATAGAAGGATCATCCCCTCTTTTTCTCTTTGATAGTTGTATATCCTTGATAAAGGTTTATTGATCCTTTTTGCAAGATGTTTCCTTTACAATCATATCTTCCTTTATTGAAGATTTTCATTCTATTATAAGGATCTTCTCCCTAGATTGAATACATGAATTTTTTTTAAAAAGTATCTTTCCTTGATGTTGAAGGTGTGTATCCTTAATGAGGATATCTATCTTTATTTATAAATCACCATAGAAACACATTGACATATTTGGGGCAGCATATAATACTTCCTTTATTATTATTGCATTCACTTTTTACCCTTTGAGGTGTGGTCATAAATTTCTACAATTATGAAGCATTTTTCCTTTGTTCCTATAGTAATATGCATTATTTTTCCTCCATTTTTTTTTTGTAAAAATAGGCACTCTCTTGACCTATTGATCTCTTAGTATAGTGTACATTTCTAGTTGCAATCATTGTTGTTGTTTATGCTTTTGAAGGATAAGATCTCCTAATATAGTATATTTTTCTAGTACATTTTTTTGTTTCTGTACATGGATCACCCAACATAAAAAAACATCTTGAACAAATGAATTCATGCCATCTCTATGAGCCCATAACAAAATACAAGTTTCTGGTTGATGGACCATGAATCTTCCTCTCTTTCTAATGGAATATGCTATTATTTCTTTCTATAAGTCCACTTGTGATTTTGTAATAGCATTCAAATAATGGTATTAGAGTTTGAGACCACCTTTTCATCAAGATACATTCATCTAGTTGACTTGAAACCTTTTGTCTTCTTTTTACACGGGTATCTTACTTTGAAATTTGTGTGTGGGTTGATATGATCTTAAGCCTAGGGATTTGTGCATCCCTTAACTCTCTCTCTCTCTCTCTCTCTCTCTCTCTCTCTCTCTCTCTCTACACACACACACACACATTTTACCATGAGTATGTATGTAATTTTTTAATCTTGCTACATCGGGGGATAAATCTAATATAATAAATTATATTCCTTTATAATTTTACACTCTATTTAGGCCCCTTCTTTATTGTGATTTTTTCTAGATCATTCTAAGCCTATTTGGGGCCTATTATACTTTGGATATTTATTGTTAATCTCATTATTTAACTGTCATGAAATGCATAAATTAGGACCGTATTAAAATAAAAAACCCCAACACTCATGATTTCCTTTTGAAATTTTTATTTTGGTGAGCCAGATTTCCCAACAATCATATCCCACCAAAATTCCCTAAAATTGTATCTATAGCCAATTTCGGCCTCCACAACTTGAATTTTAGCCTCAATTTTTGAAACTGACCATTTTATTTCAGCTTAAGCTTGAAAATAAACTTGTGAACACAATATAAAGCACATATTCTATCATTCACAAAGTTAATTGAAAATTTAATTGATTCTAAGAGAATCAAAGTATTTCAAATCTAAGAAAGAGCCTACAAGCATTCAACATTCACATATGATTCCATATTCATAATTTATGCTTATCATGTTATTGCATTAACACTTGTAGGACTTGTCAAAATATATTTTCTTCATCACATTTATGTGGAACTTTGTGAGAGGATTTCATACCCAATGTATAATAATTTCATTTTAGTATTTCCAATATTGTCCTTATGAGGATAATCACTATTTTGATATAATTATAGTTGTTGTAGATGTGGGAAAACCAACACCTTTTTAATTAGACAAGCCTCTATAACCATTTTTCCTCACTTTTGTGTGTGCGAGTTTAGATCCAAAAATAGAGGAGTTTACAAAAACGTAGAACATCTGGTGACAAACAACAAAATGGGACTAGGGTAATTTTTAATTGTGTTTAACACTTTTTGGTTAGATTCCTGGGAGATAGATGAATGGGACTACCTAACTACATTTATGTCCTATTTGTGCTAATGAGGACTATGATGTTTTTGATCATCTTTGTGTCACCCCAACTAAGATATCCATTTTGGATTTGATTCAAAATTTTCCCACATACCAATAGACTATCAAAGAACCCTTATAGAAAGTATTTTTCTCACCTTTTGCTAGACTAGATGATGTAATAGCCTTCTTTTATTGTACATATGAAACAAATTTAGGTATTTTTTTTAAAAACTTGAATTACCTTCTTTGGAAGTTCAAAATCATTACAATCCCCTCATGATCATAATTATCATTAATACATCCGGAGTTAGGAATACCCTAATTGATTATGGATCATATCTTCATGTTTATGGCATAAAAATGATACATCAAATCAATGTGGATGCCTCTTTTATGCAACTAGATTTTGAATCTATCTGGGGATTTGATAATTCTATTTTATACTAACTCGGTATTGATCAGTCTCTAATATGTGCAATATATTGGTGCCCACAAATCAATGAATATGTTTAATGGGGAAACATATCCTGCATTAAGTAACCCATTAAACTAGAGAGGCTTGTTTAATTATTGAATAGATCTGTATATACTTGGATAATATTGGGATTATATATGCAACCAAGGACTTCCTAAGCCACTATCAGTTGCATAAACAAAACTAAGTTCAACATTTTTTACCACGATGTTTACATCATGCAATGATGGGGACATGCAAGTCAAAGTCCCTATCTTCAAAGAGAAAACTTAGTCATCCCCAAGGTTTTGGATGGTTAGGTCACAACCATGTTGGATATGTAAATGAAGATAATGTGAGAAGATAGAAGGTGTGCCTTTGCTGGTTCAATTACTGATGGCTATAAGAAAGCTTAGCAAGCTTCTATTTTCTATTTTTAGGTTTTTTTGAGTTTCAGAGATAAAATATGTATAATATAATAAACTATTTTGCAAGTACTAACTAGTAATTACTTAAACTTTAGATTTAAATAAAACATTAAAGATGACAAGATAACAAAAGATTTCAAAGGAATGAAATAATGAACCAAATCTAAGAACATCAACCATTTATAAATTCAAACTTGTGTAAAGAAGGATAGATTCAATCAAACAACCATTGGATTATAAATTATAAATCCATAATTAATAAATTTAAAATGTTATCATAAGAGGAAATAATGATGTATAATTCCTCAGAGTTCATCAAATTACAAAGCCAAACCATCCATGCACATGAGAAAGAAAAAATATTCTTCAAAACATGAAATAAATTGATCAAATTAGGTTATCCATCTATTGAGAGGAAGGAATTCTGAGGGGGGGGGGGGGGGGGGGNGTTGAATCAGTGCTCAATAATTTTTAACTTTTAACAATTTGATTCCAAAACCCTTTATGAAAACTTTATATTCATCAAAACATGTAACATAAATCAATATTAAAATTTCAAAGTAAACATGCAAGAACATGAAGTAATCAACATGAAATCCACATAATGCACCATAACACAAGTCTTTTTTTTTTAATCATGGAAACACTGTTATGGGAAAAACCATGGTGGGGATGACACCCATAAAGACAATATTTTGCAGAAATAGTCTTACAATTGATGGGATTGCACATGCAATCAAGCTCACTCCTCAAAGTAAAATGCCTTGGGCTACAACCCTAAGGAAGACTCATTGTCTTACAATTAGATCACATCAATGATCACATATTGTTGAACTAATAGATTAACATATAACAATGTCTGATTACAGCTCCATGTAGGCTCATAAGCTGAACTAATTCACTAATCAAACTATGACTACCCTATTACCCTATTCTTCACAATTAGAATATTAGATCTATGTAAACTGCATCAAAATATTGTCCACTACACTGATCTATTCATTTTAAACCATAAAAAAAACTCTAACATCATCAACTAGACTTAGCAAATCCTAATCAATTCATTATATATGTTTTCACCAAAAGATTTGATTAACCAAGTCGTATTATCCTAAAATGGTCTTTGAAAATGTAACACATTTCACCAGTCGGCCAAATCCTCAAATTCATCTTATTTATCTCTAAAATAAATAAATTAGGTAGCTAACGATGTCAGATATGTAGTTGAATCATCAAATTTAGCACCAATTACCATTTCCATTGTCTGCATAAAGATCTAACACCATGTCGGCCTGTAACTGTGTTAACTTCTAAGAACCACTTCTCAGATCTTCATAAATCTATAAAAAATCAAAGCCATACCTTCAAATTCAGTGTGTAGCATCTGTGTAGATCCCTCATACATACCCTAGATGCGCATTGAAAAACATTTCCTTGGTAGTTCTCACCAAACCTTTTTGTGTATCCCGCCAAAGTGTTTTATTCTTCAGTCTATACTTAGTTGAATCTTCAACTGATGTTCGGTATGGACTCCAAAATCATGGTGTGTTAGGATTGAGGAACACTAAGAGGGGGGTGAACTAGTGTCCTAGCACTTATAACCTTTTTAACTTGATTGAATAACCATAAAACAAATATAACTGAAATTAAACAACTAAAACAAAAGCATAGCATCCACAACATCATAACACCAAGATTTTTATCATGGAAACCCAGTTAAGGGAAAAAATACGGCGGGGATGGAACCCAAAAGTAATTACTTATGTATAAATAAGTTACCTTGTCAGGGGTCTACTACATGAGGGGATTGCACATCAGATTACAAAATATACAATGAGGCTCACTGCCATACAAAATATTTGATCAATAAAAGTGAACTGAGAAATAACATAAAAAAATGCTTGAAAAGTTCCATGTAAGTACAAAGTAAATCTACTTATCTAATACTCAAACATATGATCATTGATCCATCATTCATACACAACATATCACTATCATATCTAACCATCTCATCTTCTAAAACAATCAAAAAACTCAAGCTCATATACCCATCATCACACATATTAACTTTAACTATCGACCTCAAAAATAATATTGGTAATGTGTGAAGTGCGGCTAGATATAACCTCAAAACATGTTCCTTGTTGGCATATTGACATGTTGGATGTGTTAGAATTGATTTGAAAATATCAGATGAACTAGAGGAATTGATCATAAGATATATTTGTTTGTTTCTACCTTAACTGTTACAAGTTAGCTAGTGAAATAGTTTGTTCAAAGGCATGATGAGAATCAGATATTATAGATATGAAGTCACACATGTGGGATATCTTTTAAGAGGGTTAGTACTTAGTTCAATATAGGTTTTTGAGGATATCATGAATATTTAGGAATGATTCAAGGTTAGAATTGGTGACGGGCAGATTAGGTGATAGATAGTGTTGACAAGAAGACAAAAAGAGGTTTAGTGTGCACAGTCAAGTTAGAATTTCATGGAGTGAATCTAGGAGTGTGTTTGTGACATAATTAGGTGTCTTAAAATCATATTTTTTGTACTTCAAAGGTCTGAAAAGCATAACATTATTATCTCAGAGACTCGTTGATAATGTTCTTCAATTTCAGTGGAAAAGAGATGGAAAGTCCAATGGTTGTGGTGGATTTGAGTTTTTGAGTGTTTATCATGATGCTATAGGATGTTCTTGAAGTATGTTCTTGATGAGTTGGTGATACACATGGATTATATTGGTGGAGATTTTGGTCAATAATAATATTTTATTATTATTCATGTTCTTGACCGACTTAGTTGATTAATTGTGTTGCACAAGTGCTAAATCATGGAATATGGGTGTGTTATGATCTTGAGGTGATTGACATAGGTTGTGGCTATGATTTGATGGTTAGAGATGGATTTGAATCAAGATATTTGGCATGTTTATTTTAAGAGATGGTGAATTAGGTCTTTCCGACCTAGTTCTTGGTATAAGATGATGAAATAGGGAAAATTCAAGGTGTGTATCATGGATGCGAATGCTAGAGGTGGCTAGCAGAGGGAGAGCCTAATTTAGTGGTGATAAAAATTATTTCAACAAGGGGTTGAACAAAGATCTACATTATACTACATTGGAGTTGTATCATACATAAGGTAGATGTCATTTAAACAGTTCACATAAAAAAGATCATTGTAGTGATCAGATTGAAAGGTAGTGAGCCTTCCTCAGGGTTGTAGCCCGAGGCTTTTTATTTGAGCAGTGAGATCTAGGTAGTGATACTGAATCATGTGCATTCCCCATATATTGTGTATACACCCTAAATTAATCAAAGCAAAGTCAACTGAAATCAAGCAAAGGAAAATCAAGAAATTGAAGATCAAAGCATGAATTAATTGAAATCAGAGCTATTGGATTAATTAAATAAAAAAGATCAAATAATTGTGCAATTGATTTTAATCAATTAATTGTATAGTTTAAATCAAATTTAATCCAACCCATTCAAGGGGAGACATGGCTAAATTAAATTAGTTGTTAATTATATTTATTATCACCCACCACAAAAGGAAAAAACTCAATCAACCAATGAGGTGAGAGCATTTGAATCACATGGATCACTAATATCCTTTGCTATCTCCACCATCTAATTTTCCTTTGTAATCTTAACCACTCAAATTTTCTCTTTGTCCCAACATTTAAAACCACTAACTCATCTACTTAGGTAATCATGAGTTGATTCAACTCTCATCTAACTCACCCCTCTACCCTTCGAAATCCTATAAATAGGAGGCATTTATAAGAGAAAATCACCAATTCACTTGCATTCTCATTTTGCATCCTCATTATAGTTGATTTTTCATCCATGCTATTCTGATGGATTTTTAGGTGCATTCATAAGGTGTCACTTAATTGGTTGTCATTGATGGAAACTAAGTCAGCACAGTCATGAAATACAACAGGTGAAGTAAAGACATAGTTGGTAAGAAGGAAATGTAGGAAATTGGCTAAGTCTTGAAGATAGGTAATTAGTGAGAACATCACTTTGGTGGTGATCATGATATAAGTGGAATTATGAGGAGCGAGCACAGATACAATATCAAAATGTTTAGAGTTCAATGTGGTTCCAACCACAACTCATTTGGTTGACTGGTAAAAGAGTTTTTGTTGTCATAGATATTAAGACAGGTAGAACACTTGAGTTCTTGCATAACAATTGGTGAATCACAGATCGGTAATTGGTATAGTATGTGCAATAATATCTAATGATATGATGGCGTGGAAGAGAGGTTATGGATTTAATGTTTTGAAATTTATGTGATCGATGCAATCATTTAAGATGGATTTGAGGTGTTGCATTGAAGAAGTCAAAACATGTTCGACTACTTTGGAGATATAACATGCAGTTCTTATCTTGATGTAACAGGGTCATGAAAAAATGTGCTATACATTGAGATTATCAATTTTTCACATGGTGCTTTCGCAGGAAAGTATTTGAAGATCATTTTTGGTGTGTTTTATGTTGGTGCAAGTTGTATCTATATTGGGAACTGCTCATATTGAAATATTGTTGTTGTGGGTAATGCAATTAGGGTTTTATGATTTCAATTTGAGGTTGTGATAAAAAATTGATAGACAGAGATCAGAGATAAGTTACAGAGTACGCATAATAGATTGGATCTAACAAGAAATCAGTGCTACATTTAGATCACTCATCTTGTTATTCCCTAATAGTTGCAACAAGAAAAATCCCTTAACCGGGTGAACTCTAATAGGTTCTTTTTTGTAAATCCTTTAACTGGGTGAACTCTTAATTGGGTTTTGAAATCCTCTAGTGAGTTAGATCATTGTTGATCTCTAAGTTTTGTTGATCATTAGTGTCCCACACTTAGTCATTTATCTAGGCAGGTTAGTCAGTCATCACTGCGACCGAGCTATCCAGTATAGGACGAGTAATAGCTATTGCCGAGCATATAGTAGTTGCTGAGTTACACAGAAGCCGAGTGAAGTTGATCAGTTCATGTCGAGTGCCAGAGTCTTTATATGTCAAGCAAGACAGTTTTGTCATACATGTCTATTATGGCACAAAATTTAAGGTAAACTATTTTGAGCAGACATATTTGGGTATTTAATTTTTTCAACGGAGTTAATTACGCATTAAATCATTTGATCTAATACGTGGAATAGAGCCAATCAAAAAATTGGAATGCCCAAGCGACATAAGTATTTGATCTTGATCACTGATCTAGATCTCAATGCTAGATTTGTAAGGTATATAAGATTTCTTCTTACCCTAATTTTTTAACGTGTGTGTGTGCATACAAGAGATATATGCAAAGGGTTATTTTGAGTTAAGAAGCATAGATCTAGTAGAGGAATAGAGTAGTGAGCAGCAGAGTAAAGTCATATCAGATTATTAGATCATAGAAGGTATTGAAAAGAGGAGATCCATTATCAGCATCTGAGTGCATATCGAAGGATCAGACCTTGAGACATTCTAACAAGTGTATCAGGTGAAATCTCTTAACAAAGTGGTTCTAGCAGACCTTTCTAAATCTCTTAGCCGAGTGCTTACTTTGTTGTAAGTTTAAATCCTTTTACAAGGTAGATTGTAATGATTTGTAGCTCTTAACCAAGCAAACCTTTAATCAGGTAGATTACAAATTGTGATCAAACTTTGTAGCCCTAAAAAGCACACTTTATTACTGTAGTAGTGAAGATTTTTGTGGGTGTCATCACCACCCCAGTTTTACCTTATTGGGTTTCTGGGTTACCAAAATTTTGAGTCTTCAGTTATTTTTTTTTATGTTATGGACGCTACTAGTTGTTAGATCAATAATATTTATGCATGAATGTGGATCAGTTTGTTTTAAGAGGTAAAATTTTTAAGATCTGATTCACCCCCCCTCTCAATATCTTGCTTTCCCATCTTGTATTTCCAACAATTGGTATCAGTGCACAATTCTCCCACAAAAGATTTTAATCATCTTGAGAATTCAGATCTTGAGATGGAGATTTACAAATTGGGTAAAGTCATTGAGAATCAAAAGATTGATATTCAGCTAGCATTACATCAGCTTGAGACAACAAGACAAGAATTGAAGAAGTCCTTGCTAACAAGGAAAGATTTGGCCAAACAAATGAATGCCACTCATTATCAGGAAGAAGAGACTGTAAATCTATTTTAGAATGGAAATTCTACTGAGAGTGATGCAACAATTTCAGATCTAATGGAAAGAAACAATACATTGTGTGAAGAAGTCAAAACCCTGAAAAGCTGAAAAGAGAGCAAGAAATGCAAACAATAAGACTATGTGAAGTAGTGGAACAAAAGAAGAAAGCTGAAGATGACAAAGCTATGGCTAAAGAAGACAAAAGAATGATGATTATAAGACTTGATGAAAGGACACATGATGTACAAATGATGACAAACAATTAGGTTGACATGGCGAATCAACTTCTACTTGCAAATCAAGAGATTAGTAGGAAAGACATGGAAATTGTGAATCTGAGATCTGAGAACAGTCAATTGAAAGATGAATTGAGATCTAAGAAAGAACTTAATGAGATACTGAAAAAACCAAATAAAGCTTTGAATTATTTTGAAAATATGATGGAAGCATCAAGAAGATCTAAGGACTCTTCTGGACTTGGTTATATCGAACAAAAGACATCTTCTGAGAAAGGAGAATTATCTAAGACTGGTGAAAAGAGGAATGCAAAGTCAAAGAACAACAAGCCTGTATGCTACCACTGTGGAAAAAGAGGACACACAACAAACATCTTTCGAAGCATGAATGGTAAGTCCAATCCTAAACCTAAGTTCAATGGTTATTGCTTTAATTGTAAGAAGTTTGGACATCAGGCACATGAATGTTGGACAAAGGCAAACAATGCACCTCCCACACCTAGATTCAATGGGTATTGTTATAACTGTGAAAAATTTGGACATAGAGAACAATATTGCATATCTAATACTAAACAACAATGGACATCAAAGACACAAGCAAAAACACCTAGAAAAGGCAACACTTATAATTGGGATTATAACACATGGCATAGTTGTCATTACTGTGGTGAGTATGGACATATTCCAGAAAACTGCATAAAGACACATTTCAGAGGAAAATCTAAGAGTTGGATGAATGGAAGCCTAGTTTGTTATAATTGTTTGAAAATTGGTCATACTAGGAGTGATTGAAAAACAAGGGTACTTGCTCCTACTATTGAGAAAATTAGAGCACAAATGAACTAGACATGGATAAGGAAAGAAGAACCAAGTAGCAGTGAAGATACTATAGCCGAGGTCACCCAATCCAACAGATCAGGTGATCACACCATCACCAACTAAGAAAATGAGGTATGTAAGGAACTGTATTTATATTTCACATCTTTCATCAATTCCTAACATATAAAAGTGCAAAAGTCCATATCTGCATATGTAAAGATGCATCGGGACATATTTTGAGACACGTACCAAGCAAAGTCAATATGCACTATAGGTGTTGAGCAACAGTATTATTGTGCACTAAGACTGAGTTATCTAGTGTATGCCAAGCTGATATGATGATCGAGTATGGGTTGTGACTGACTGATAGGCAAATTTTGTGAGTTGGCCAAGGACAGCTGTATGACACTCACTCAACGGAAAGAACATTTAATGCTAACCTAATTTTGACCGTTGGAAATTATATAAAGGAAGAACCATTCATTTTCATTTTCACCATGCGATTAAGGATTTTTACGGAGCAATTGAGCATTTGCGAACTTGATTTTAACAAAGATTTCTCAAATATTTATACAACATGCCATCGACAATCCTGAGTGAATAATGCAAATTTTGACATCTATTGAGGTACTCTGTTTGTCATCTTTGAAACCCTATTTTTAGAAATCATGGCCGTAAGTTCTTCCACAACAGCTAAGAATATGGAGAAGGAGTTGAGGAAAGTACAATTGGTTAGGAGAGACACCTGTGGGCCTCCTAATTTTAGGGTAGTTCCCAAAAGTGCCATCCAAGGTGATTTGACTGGAGTCCTATCATCGATTCCACCTAAGGTACTTATGACTCATGATCTTAGGTCGTGTTACATATGCAAAGTTAGTGAAATTAGAGATCATGAGTTAAGGGAATCCTACAACAAATTGTGTGTAGACGGAGCCCTAAAAGAGGAACATAAACATCTAGCTAAGAGGGGGTTAACTCATGCCCTAGATTTCTTGATGGATTTCAAAATGGAATGGATCAAGATTGTCCTTAGCCATGTACATGACATGAACATATGGCTGGATAATGGACCAGTTAGGAATGCAAAGGAAATCATCCAAAGGGTAACTAACTATCCAACTATCAATGGGAAGAGAACTATGAGATGTCAGAGTAAGGAAAATATAGAAGAATACACCAGAGCTGTCTAGAATAAAAGAGGGATGACAATATCAACAATCAAGGATTTGGAGCTTGATTTTGTAGTTAGGGCTATTACTCACAAGTTTTATCAGTCGAGCTGACTGGACAGTGTCCCATGTATTGCAGTTGACCAAGCTTGGAAGATTGTGAAGAAGGACCATACATATGACTTTGCCAAGCTTTAGTTGACATAGCTGGCTGAGAACCTTTCTTCAATCCGAAAGGCAAAGAACTCAATATGTAAGTTCGATTCTTTGCTAGTCTGCATATTTTTCTATGTATAGAATACATTTCCTAATTTTGGTGATATTGTATGGAAGACAGAACAACTAATTACACAGTATATCAATGCATTTATTAAGAAATTAGGTGGTAACTTTAACAATATAATGGGAACATACTTTGTGGAATTCAAGAAAAGGATGAGATTGAGAAACAGAGTCCCCATATCACTAGTTGAGAAACACTATGAGGATATTTGTTTTCTAGTGGATACATATTTCACCTATGTTCAGGTAGTAGTGCCAAGGGTATCTTGGCTAAGGCCATTACCTTATGAAGTAAGTGTTGATGAGACATCTTTAGCTATAACAACTCTAGTGGCAGAGGAGATTGACAGTTTAGCTAGACGTTTTGGAAATTATGAGGAAGCTAAGTATAAAATCTCTATGGATTTGAAGGCTAGAACTATGGAGAGGAAAAGGAAAAAGATTGTAAAGAATCTAAAGAAAATGGTTGGAATAGAAAGTGATGAAGAAATAGAGGATGCACCTTTGGTTTTATCAATAGGACATGGAGAGGATATGTCTAGTGAAGAAGAGGAGAGTGAACTTGAAGAAGAAATCACTACGAAAGCTAAAGGAAAGTAGCCAGTAGTTGCCAAGGCAACTAAACCAAGCCAAGCCAAATCTAAGACTACCCCTCCTATTGCTAACTGTCCTAGGAAAAGGGCATTAAGTGTTTCATCTCTTGCTGAGACAACTAAAGTATATACAAAGAAGAATGTTGGAGAGAGCAGTTCAGGGAAAAGAAAACAAGTTGAAATAAAGGCTGTGTCGAGCCAACTTAAGAAAAGACTGAGGAGGAAACTGATCTTGAAGGATGAAGATGATGAGGAGAAGATAGATACAGATGAACCCAACAACATACCTATATCATCACATATACCACTAACCAATATTGATGAGGTATGCAATAAAATTAGAAGTACATCTTGTTTAGTAGGATTTAAGTTTATTAAGTATGAGAAGCAAAGCATATCAGACAAGCATAAGATTCAAGAAATTTTATTAGATATGATGGGTACATTCAAGATGACACCTGTAGAGATAGGAGACCTTTTCCCCACAAAAATTTATGATATTTTATCACAAAAGTGGCAGTATACATTGATGAATGAAAGACAGATAAGGGAAGGGACGTTAGCTAAGGTCATTCCTGATTTAACCAAGAAATAGATAGCCAAATTTATTGAACAATATCAGAGGAAGTTTATTCCTAAACAAAGAGCCTATGCAATATTGAAAAATGATGTTGAAGGTGTAATACAACAGAGCACAAGAATTTGGAAGGAGAATTTTGGGCTATTGATCAAGAAGGAAGATAAGAAAGGTGAAGGAACCTCAGAGTAGAAGGAAATGGAAGACCAAATTGCTATTGATCAGACAAAGACTAAGATGGAACTAGAAGAGAAAACAGACAAAGGGAAAAATATAGATCTAACAATGGACAGTCCCATTGACACTACACTTGGAGATAACAACAATTTGGATGCCAAGGATCAGAATGAGCCAGTAGACACAGGTATGCAATCGCCCATTCGTGCAACTGAGGCCGAGACATAAAAAGAAGGAGAAAAGGAGGTAACAAATAATAACCCACCTATTTTAGAGGATGTGCAAACATTCTTAGACAGTGGAAATAAGATGGAATAAATTGTAAATAAGCCTACTGAATAAGAGGCTATACAAGTGTTGGTCGACCTACCAAACTCTGTATCATCTACTCCTGCTAGACCTAAAATTGGGATTATACCTGATCAAAAAGTAATTTTAAGTCAGTTAAAAATTGCACTTGAAGTTCATACTAACAAAGGAAAGGATATTGAAGAACCTGAGCTGAGTATCAGCTCACCAGAGCTCACAAAGAAGAAGCTAAACAAGAAGAAGTCACCAAGCTTAAATGTCACATTAGATGAAGTTATTGTGATTCCTAAATGGGATCTAGAGAACTTGTCATATGAGCAGATTCACACTCTTCAAGACCTATTAAAGAGGAAGAAGAGACAAGAGGAAATGAAGAGGGAGCATAAGCAGAAGCAAGTTCTACATGATATAAAGGATATTTTTGTTAAATCATTTGACATGGAAGATGAAAATCATCAAGCACCAATTCTGGAACAGTTAGTTCACATTGCAAAGAGAGTTAATGATGAAAAAATTGAGGCAAATGAAAAGTTGCTGTGATGGTCCGAGAGAAAATTTGAGAACAAAGTCTTGGAGAAGATATCAGAAGAGATTGCTACCAAACAGGTTGAACTTTCTTCTCTTGTTGACATTCTTGAGGAAGTTGCAAATAATGTTTATTCCATGTACAAAAGGTTATGCGTTATCAAATTCTTTACAAAGGATAATCAACAACTTATTGAGAAGTTGCAATTAGATTTAAAGTCAACAACAAGCTCATTGAGCATGGATGCTAGTTCTAGCTCCACACATTTTTATAGGTTGACTCATGCACAAAGGAGGTTAGCTAAGCTTATGGCTAAAGATGGCCGAATAAGGGCCAAATTGATAATGATTCAGACTAACCTGATACCTCATCTGGAGGTTATTCAGAAGGAACTTGCAGCTGCACGTGAATTAGTCAAGAGAGATTCTTATCTCTCCACTACAGAAAGTTTGGTAAGTCTAGCCACCGAGCTAGAAATTAAGTTACTGGTTATGAAGTTTATAAAGGACAGTTGGGATACAACATTTGCATTAATATTATAGATTCATAAGCCATTTTTGGATAAATACAACTTAACCCCTACAGCTATCAGTGACAAAAACAAGGGGGAAACAAATAAGGAAACATACAAAGATGGGAAACAATAGGCCTAATATTTTTTTTGGCATGTACACTATGTAAATATTCCAAAGTATAATCTTAGGGGGAGTATGTTGTGTACTCAGCCAAATTTTGTGGATATAAAGAAATGATAAGTGTTTTTTCCACTAATATCAAAGGGGGAGATTGTTGATCTCTAAGTTTTGTTGAACATTAGTATCCCACACTTAGTCATTTATCTAGGCAGGTTAGTCGGTCATCACTGTGACCGAGCTATCTAGTATAGGTCGAGCAATAGCTATTGCCAAGCAGATAGTAGTTTTCAAGTTACATAGAAGCCGAGTGAAGTTGATCAGTTCATGCTGAGCACTAGAGTCTTTATATGCTGAGCAAGAAATTTTTTTCATACATGTCTATTATGGCACAAACTTTAAGGTAAACTATTTTGGACTAACACATTTGGGTATTTAATGTTTTCAATGGAGTTAATTATGCATTAAATCATTTGATCCAATATGTGGTATAAAGCCAATAATAAAATTGGAATGCCCAAGTGGCATAATTATTTGATCTTGATAGTTGATCTAGATCTAAATGCCAGATTCGTAAGGTATATAGGATTGCTTCTTACCCTAATTTTGTAAGGTGTGTGTGCATACAAGAGATATATGCAAAGGGTTATTTTGAGTTAAGAAGCATAGATCTAGCAGAGGAATATAGCAGTGATCAGCAGAGTAAAGTCATATTAGATTATTAGATTAGAGAAGGTATTGAAAAGAGGAGATCCGTTATCAGCATCTGAGTGCATATCGAAGGATCAGACCTTGAGACATTCTAACAAGTGTATCAAGTGAAATCTCTTAATAGAGTGGTTCTAGCAGACCTTTCTAAATCTCTTAGTCGAGTGCTTACTTTGTTGTAAATTTAAATCCTTTTACAAGGTAGATTGTAATGATCTGTAGCTCTTAACTGAGCAGACCTTTAATCAGGTAGATTACAAATTGTGATCAAACTTTGTAGCCCTAACAAGCACACTTTATTGCTGCAGTAGTGAAGATTTTTGTGGGTGTCATCCCCACGCCAGTTTTACCTTATTGGGTTTCTGGGTTACCAAAATTCTGAGTCTTGAATTATTTATTTTATGTTATGGATGCTACTAGTTGTTAGATCAATCATATTTATGCATGAATATGGATCAATTTGTTTTAAGAGAAAAAAGTTTTAAGATCTGATTCACCCCCCTCTCAGTATCTTGCTTTCCCATCTTGTATTTCCAACATATCATAACTGATCTGATTACACTCCTAACAGTGCACTAGTCACTTCTAATAGGGTGAACCCTCAAAAAGGGTGATTGTAGCTCCTAAAAGGGCAAAATCAATTACTGCAGTAGTGGGCTTGTGGGTGTCATCCCAACCGTGGTTTTCTCCCTCTAACCAAGGGTTTCCATGATAAAATATCTATGTCATGTGTGATGAGTTTGTAGATTCTTGATATTACTTTCTTTTATGTGTTTGCATTAGTTATATGCTTTATGGTTTGGAAAGTAATTCTGCAGTTATTTAGATCAGTGGTTGAATTTGTTTATTACATGTTTGTACTGATTCACCCCTCCCTCTTGGTACCTATTAATTCCAACTATTTTTAGTTCATTTTAGCATTTTTCTTTCATTTTAGATTAATTTGCATCACACTCATCATGTTTTAGCATAGTTGCACATCATGTAGCTCAAATTGCACTCATTTTAGAGGTTGTTGCTTTAGGAATGCTTTACAAATATGAGAGAATTCATACTGTCCTTCTAAATAGAGAAACATGAGATGGTTTTATTGATCAATTTGAGTTATTTAGCATGCTAGATCTTTGAATCCTTTCAAATTGATTGAATTGAGTTAATGTTTCATGAATATACATTTACTTGTATAGATATTGTAATAAGTTTATAATTCTAACAAGGTGCCTACTTATTATGGGTAATCATGCCCACCATGGTTTTTACCCTAACAAAGTTTCCATGATAAAAATTTTGTGTCAAGTGTGTGGATGTGATTATGATTTATGGATGCATGCATATTTTTCTTTTAAGCAATCAGAACAAAGTTTAGAGTTTTTATGTTTGAAGGGTTTTAAGGACTAAGGAATTAAAGTTTAAAGTTTTGGGAACAACTAATTCACCCCCCCTCTTAGTTGTTCAATACCATATTATTAATAATTGGTATTTGAACCTAGACTCTAGAAGAAAGCCTAATAACTTAAGGGAGATTCGATATGAAAAATTACAAGAAGGGAAATCCAAGGTTTGAAGGTACAAACTACCCTATATGGAAAGGACAAATGATTACTCATCTAAGATGCATTGGATAAGATTACTGAACCATCACAAATAAATCCTACACTCTTCCCGCATATCTATCTATGGCTACATTAGATGAAAAGAAACAATTTGAGTATAACACTAGAGAAAATGAAGCATTGATAAGTACCTTGTGAGATACATAGTATACAAATGTGATGGAGTTGGAGATTGCTCATGAGATATGGAAAAATTTAGGAACTCTTCATGAAGGATATGCATGTGTCAAGCAATCCAAGCTACAAATATTGAAAGGAAGGTATGAATCCCTGAGAACTTTTGAGGATGAGAATATCAATTCTTACATGTTGAAGATAAATTAATTAGTTTGTAGCATTAGATGTGTCAGTGGTGTATTGGATGAAGGAGAGATTAATTCAAAGGTGTTTCAAGATCTCTACCTCTTGCATACAAGACAAAAGTGGGTGCTGTTGATGAGACTTTGTGACAGACATGTCAATGGTAGATGAGTTGTCACCGGATACCGGAGTATCAACCAACTTTTCCTGAAGAGGGTTTATAGAGAGCTAACTCTCCTGGCCTCCAAGAACCTAGTTATTAGGTCATGATATTGCGGGCTTAGCTTAGTTGGAAAAATGACTATTTGTTTTGAGGGGATAGCTAGTTTTGACTCGTAGACCTCTGAAGCTTTGGTTATAATGGGCTCCCTGCAAGTGTAGCTGGTATTCAAAAAAGAAATAGAAAAATATGAGACAGGGTTAGTGCAAATTTCTAAATATATCCATGACATATGTTCTCATATCATCAACTAAGTTCCAGATAAAATAAACAATGGATACTAGATATACATGCAATCCTCAATCAGACATATATTAGTAGCAAAACAAAGTATTTCATTGAATCATTAAAGAACTGGAACAAAGGACATAAGAAAGAATACAACATGATAAGTGTTTCGCTAACTCCAGGATCAGAAACAAAACAAAGCTCAGAGATGAATGGTGTTCCTCATTCTTTCATTAACTTCAAATCCAGCTTCACTGGTAGTTACACTAATGGCTCTAAGGGAGCATTAATCTACTCTGAACTTATGAGAAAATAAGATTGCTAAAAAGTCTGAAAGCTTGCATTACTAGTGGATAGCTAAATCATCAATTTACTAACCCTTTGAATGATGTTGAACCATGTATTTATAGAAAAATCTAAATACCTAAAGAACTTATGCTAGCTATTTACATTATATTACATTATTTATAGCTGGTACTACCTGCACTGTCAAAATTTCCAAATATGATACAATCATTCAAGAAGAGAAGAGAGGAAAGAAAGGAAAGAGCCCCGAGAGAACTGCCATTGGAAAGAGTGTCATTATACTATAGACATGATAGATATTCCTTAGGTGACCTAGGCCATATACCCTCTTTAATGTTCTTCTATGCTTCGGCAACATGGGCTGCCAGAATGGCGCCTCGGGGCTCAGGAGACGTCTGTAGTGAACCAATGGGTTAACAATGATTAGTCATACCAAGAAGGACAACTACGGTCTTGGTAGCATGCTATGGATAGTGATCGGTTAGATCGAGGGAGATGTCAACACTCATCACTATAAAGAATATAAAAATTGGGACCCAAGAATCAGGGCCTGGGAGCTTACGCTCAAAGAATAAAGAATGAGAACTACTGGAAACCTTTTGTTGAAGGATCCCCAGAGTCTGGGATATCTTATTGGCTTTTTAACTTTTTATATTCCTCCAGAATTTGGAGGATTCCCTCTTCTTCTATGTCCTTCAAACAATCACGATGATCCACAAATCCTTCAAAATAGAGGCCAACACTATCGGCCTTATCTTTCAAATTCACAGCCACCTTGGCTGCATCATGGGATTTGAGCAACACTTGGGAGAGTCCCACCATGGTGGCACAATCAATATTTCCCCTAAATCAAAATTGAGCCTAGATCACTTTGTTAAACTTACCAATTATGTAATCAATGAGAGTGTAAGTACCGGGGTTGAGAGGATCAGCCGATGTAATCTCATAGATGAGGGAAGAATATTGATCCAAAGGAGTCTAGATCACCTACAATTGTTCCTCCAACACTCATACCAGTTTCTTGCCAGTTTTGACTTTGAATGCAAGTTTGGAGTTTTGAGTCTGGAGGAATCCATATGATTCATCCCCTAAAATGCCAGTATTTATTAGCTTGTCTTCCTCGAGATCCAGAATCTCTAACAAGGTATCTCTCCAATCTTCATACTTATTATTCTCTCCCTACCACTGGGGGAAGGTGGCCTCTATTTGCTTTTCTATAACATTCATCTGGAAAAAGTCTGGGAGAGACTCAGACAAGAAACTTCTTATTTCCCCCACCTGATGAGTGATCCACTCATCCACCGCTAATACCTTCTTCTTCATGACCTTCAAATCATCAACATCACTCTGTGGTAGTGATATTCCTAGAACTGAGGGTCTAGGTATTTTGGAGGCAAGGGGGCGGATTAATTCTACTAGGAGTCCTGAAAGGTTGGCATTGGATGCTTTTAACTCCTGGATCTTATGAGACTACTTTTCATATCAGGCCCAAACAGCCTAACCTACTTCACTTAGGAGGTCCAATATGTTGAGTTCTTTTGCCCAGAGACACCTCTGTGATCACATATTCTTTGAAATCTACATTAGAATCCTATTTTCCTGCTGGAGGGGTGGTGACTATCACCACAACGTTGTCATCTGGGGCCCTTCTAGTGCTGTGAAGGGTATGAGCCTTCTTAGGATTCTTGGGAATTTTTTTTTCATCCAACATCTTGGCAAGTGATAGTGGGGCCATGATAGTAGTCGGGGCTTTCCTTTTCTGGGCTTCCACTAACCACTGCGGTGGGGCATCTGGCCTGCCTGTCATCATCATCCCCGAGCTTGAAGTATCTCTGGGGTTCAATTCAAGTCCACCCTCTGGCATATTATTTGTTGTATAGGTGGGGTCCTTGTTTGTGTGTTCTTTACCTCCCTCCCCATCACCTTCCAGGATGATGTCCTTTGGTGGACTAGGTGGAGGGGGAGGGAGAGGCATTTCATTAAGATCTACCTGCTGAAAAATGGCCGCAACTTTGTCGGCCACCACATCCGGTGGTGTGAGAAAGCATTGATTACCAGGTAAGTCCAAGGGGGAAGCATCAAAGGTTACAGTTGTTCCCTAAGGTCCAGTTCCCTCTTTAGCCAACACTTGTTCTAAAACTTGGTCATTCCTTTGTTCTTGTAATGCTTCCTTTTTGGCTTCATCAAGCTGAGGCTCACCTTCTTCTCAAGCCACCACATCTTTCGGCCCTGTTGACTCAAGTATGGGAACTTCCACTTCCTTTCCCTTTGTTCCTTTTATGGTGCAGTCAACCATACCCTGTAATTATTTGAGATCACCCATCAGGAAGAAATTGTCGACGTTGATCTGTGCTATCTCCGGGGGACTCGCTGGATGATCCTCTTTTTTCAGAGGAGGCAGAAGAAATAACCTCAACCTCTGCTACATCTTCAGGCTCTGGGCCCAAATTATTGCTCTATGGGGACCAAATTTATTTTTGTTTCTTCCTTCTTTTTAGTGGCACTTCAGGCTCTGTAGCTACCGCTATTCTAGGGATTTTTGATTCACATACTGCACTTAATAAAATAGCCAAGGAGGGAGAGCCTCTTGGTGGGGGACTAGAGCCTACCGGGGTAGCTCCAAGACCAAAAGTCATCTGGCGTTTGTTGCTTTCATTAATTTTTGGGATTGTTCCATCTTTTCACGCAACTGCTCCATAAGGGGAGCCAAAACGGGGTCCAGGGTCTGTGGTCAGGCACCAACCTTCTTCTTTCTGTGGGCTTTGGATTGCTCCGGGGCTCGGGAACTTGAAGCTCCAAAACAATTCTTGTTCAAGCGGACACTCTTTGGGAAGACCTCAAAATAAGAGTAGTTGTGCTCAATTACTACTCTTGAGATGGCCTCAATATCCAAAGAGGGACGTCCATCTTATCTACACCTGTTCCTTTATACTCAGGGTCCTTTAGGGGTCCAGTGTCTGAAAAATTCCATGGGAATGTTTGGACCATGAGCTGTTGCATCATCCCTTTTGTTATCCTGGTGTAGTATCTCTTTCAAACATCATAATCATCCTGGTAGTTGGCCCAAAAATATTCTATGTGCCAGACATGGGGGTTCACCCCCTTTGGCATCAACCTCGCCAGTCACCCAAGGGGATCACAATCCTTGCGGTGGAAATAATATTTTGCTAAGTTAAGACTAGGCTCATTTTCGGCTCCCTGGGCTACAACTAGGGAGAAAGAGTATTCCCTACAAATGAAAGGTAACGTCGGGGTAGTAACTTTCTTGACGACAGCCAAGACATGTGCCTCCAAAATCTGCCTGCAAAATTATAACAAAATTACCCTGTCCCCACAATGCTTTGGCAACAGGAAGGGCTCCCCAGAGAAGCTGGATACTCAAATGTATGTGTGTTGGGAAAAATAGATGAAGTAACATCCCCATGCACCAACTATGTTCATGGCCTATGGAGATAATCTATATCCCTGATCACTGGTGATCGCCTTGATCCCATGAAAGATGAAGGCATCATTGACTCTGCAAAAATGTGGGAAGCTCTGGTCCCTCTGAATTTGGGGGAAGTGGTCCCATGGAGAGACCTGACTAGGTCCTTCCCTGAGAACACCAACCATTGTCAACCCTTGGACCCCTTGGGACTGCTAGGCAAGTGGCCAAAGGACGTAGGAAGTCATGTAGAACTTTCGCTCTAAATCGACCCTCCCCAGCTGGGCGTCTACATGTTTGGCAATGATATTAGTCCAGTCAAAGTGAGACTTGTTTGTGGTCATACCATATAAGAAATAATACATCCAGGGGGAGAATTACCATCCATGTGGTTCCCCAAAGATCCTGCATAAGAAGATAATTCCCACTTGGATGGGTTCCTTAAAGTCAGAGCGCATAATCTTTGTCTACATCTTCTTGTAGTGCCGACGTGAATTTTTCATCCAATTTGTGTTGAGGTGGTGTTAGGACATGTCCTCTGCACCCTCATACTACTGGAGGGACTCATCCTTGGTGAGAGAAATGACTCCCATGAATTGTAGGATACGCCACGCCGTGGCAGTGGTGTCATGGTCCAATGTGATAATGGGCACCAAAAATCTGGGGGGAGTAAGGGACACCACCTCAGAAACCATACCACCTTGGCGATAACCCCTAGCCAGGAGAAAAATTAGCTCTAACGCTTGTACTGAGCATGGAAAACTAGTTGCTTGAATGATTCCAGATGCTGCTAAATTAACTGAGATGGAGTCATTGGAGCGTCGAAGTTGATAGATTGTCTGAATAAGGCCCTGCAATTTGGCCCAAGTGCCGACATCAAATTAGGTCTGACACTTGTATTAGGCATGGAAAACCAGTTGCTTGAATGATTCCAGATGCTGCTAAATTAACTGAGATGGAGTCATTGGAGCGTCGAAGTTGATAGATTGTCTGAATAAGGCCCTGCAATTTGGCCCAAGTGCTGACATCTGTGTTGGTGATATCTTTCAGTGCAAAATCAATTCTGGACCCATGGATTGTCTTGTTATTATTATATTTATGGGTTAGGAGGAGCTTTGCCAACATCTTTTCTACCTTATTCTTCTTGCTTGCGTCTGTAGAGATGCTTGGGAGTTCTGGACTCCTGGGACGTGAATATCCTGAAGCCATTTCTTGCTTACTTTAACCTGTACCTGCAAACCAAACAACCATCATTACATAAATGTTGAGAAGTTCTAGATTCTGGATGTCATGAGAACATCTTCGCCTTTTCACCTAAAATGGAGAATCATTAGGGCATCCTAAATGAGATTATATGTCCAAAATATTATGCAATTTTAACATATAAAACACTTCTCGCTTACCAAGGATCCAAAATGATAACTAAAAAAGTAGGTTGCGTAAGGTGGGAAAGGCCATATTAATTAACACACTTGACACTAGTGTGACAAGACAACAACTGCAAGGAATAAAATAGGTGGTTCAGTTGCTGTACTTTAACACTCGCCTACCCACTCGGCTGAGTAATGACAAAATTAGATAGCTATTCTAGCGTGAGTGGCATGAATGCCATTTGAGATGGGTTTTAATTATTCATTCATGGGAACTAATTTTTCCATTAAGGTAGAAAGGATGAAGGAGAGAGAAAATTTAATGGCCTGCTGACGACCTAACCTCTATAATTGGCATACTTACCTCCTTGTCATCTAGGGCGTCACCAACCAGGGTGGTGAACTTGATTATTGGGCGGACATGGTCTGAGACCTCGTAAAGAATAAAAACAACAAATGGGTCCTTTAGGGATAACTTCCCTAACACCCGGCTGGGCAAAAACTTCAAAACACAGGGCTTACAAGCAAAGATAGGGTGCACAACATGCTGCCGCTTTGCAAAACTTACAAACCAGGGCAGAAATCACAACGAGCTCCTAGAGCTCGCACACTCTAATTTACAGGCCCACAACCTAAACTTCACAGAGCACACCCCACCAACTCTACTACACGGGGCACCTACTAGCTATTTATAGCCTATATACAAAAATGTAAATGACCTGACCAAAACAAAACCATTTTACAGACTCCCGTAGCAGGGAGCAGACAATAATTATAGGAATTTTATAGCCCAAGAGGGCGGACACCTTTCCTTCCAAGCTGGACGACAGCAAAGGGAAGAGGACACACCAGGCTCAAAGACAATGTTGTACGAAACAATAGGTGCAGCCTTGGAGCAGAAAGAAGGATGAAAACATGACCAAGAGAAAACAAGAAATAATAAGAAAAAAGGAAAGTGACCCAGAGATGCAAAACGACAACAAGCACACCAAGAAATAAAAGACAAAACTGACGAAACACGCAAAGTAGATAGGAAATGAAAGGAAATGGAAAAGAAACAAAGGAAGGAGCCCAATGGGCCTACCTGAATCTCAAAATGTTGAATGGAAGGACCTGCAACTACTTCAATTTGTCACCTAAATATTCCACCAGACTTGATAGACACACTACTGCACCTTCTAGCTAGAACGCTTCACTCAGAAAAAAAATCACTTCGCTCTCCAGAAAAGCTCACCAGAAGGTAAATTTTTGTTGGTAAGTGTAAAAGTGACAAGGTAAAACACCTTAAATAATGCCTAGGAAAGTGCATTAATTACCAAAAGTAACTTCAAGAAAGATGTCAGCAACTAGGACACAGGCCCACCAATGCCTAACGGTCACTTTTCTTCCAAAGAAAAGAAATGATCGTCAGGCATAGAAAGTACATAACCACCCGCTTGGGGATGACACTCCGGGACATAGATCCTAGAAGTAACAATGAACACAGAAGGGAGACCAAGACCAAGACAGACCAGAAGAACCTCAGAGCGGCAAGGAACCAGGCCAAAAAAAAGGAAAAGCAAAGGAAAAACAAAAGGAAAAAGGAAGAAAGAAAAGAACAAAAACAAGAAATAAAAGGGGGGACCCGACATTTTGCATGCAAAATGCAAGGAAGAGTATGCAAGGCATAACAAGTGTTATTGAAGAAATTAAAATTTTTGTTGTTGTGAGAATAGATGCATTGGTCGGTAAGTTATCTACTTTTGAAACATGAGTGAGTTTGGTAATTCTTTACATAAATTTGAATCAACATTCAAGGCTACAATATCAGTAAGAGACATGGATATATTAGGTCAAGGTGAAGGATCTAAAAGAAGAGTATCAATATTTGAGAAGGAAATGAGAGATATTGAAGAAGAAGAAAAATAGATTCAAGCATTGGAAGCACTGGTTGCAAGGAGACTATCAAAAGGATCTGTAAGTATAAAAGAAAAATGCCTTTTAAATTTGTTTGGTGTAAGAAGATAGGATATTATGCCTCTAGATGTATGAAAAGATTTCCTAAGCATAAGTATGAAACTTCTAATGATGATAATAAGCACTATTATGTTGTTGATGATGAGGGAGTCACTGATGTTGAATTTCATAATGTTAAGAGTGAAGATGAACTTGTGTTTGTTTTAATTCAAGAGGATTAATCTAATGTTAGTAACAAATGAGAGGGGGGGGGGGGGGGAATCAGTGGCCTCAAAANTGAGAGGGGGGGGGGGGGTGAATCAGTGGCCTCAAAAATTTATCCTTTAAAATTTAATCCACCAATTAATAAACCTCAGATTTTTAAGTACCTACAAGATGTATGCTTTGAAATATTTGAAATAATTAACTATTTGTTAGTTTACCTTGTCTGTCCTTATTCTCCTTGATTATCGATAAGCAGTAAAACTTATTTACCGATGATAAGTAAATATGTAAAGTATACCAATCAATCCAGAAATGCATATGTGAAATGTGAAAATAATAAAGTAATAAACCATACACACATAACACATGGATTTTAACGTGGAAACCCTATTAAGGGAAAAACCATTGGGACCGGTACCCCAAATTTTCACTCTTCTAAAGTGAGCCCTGTTAGGAGCCAACCGTGTTAAAGGTTACAAACACATGGTTAAGTGTGACCTTGTTAGAGGATTTTTATACATAGGTTGTCACTTAGTATCTGGCATCTATGCTACCATCCTTGAATCAACCTCTAGATTGTCAATAGGCTTTATGCTAATCTTACTACCATCCTTGAATCAACCTCCTTCTTAGATTGTCAATAGGCTTTAGGTAAGACGGATGCTACTATCACGAGTCAACCTTTTTGGTAATCTATTAGGATATACCTTAATTATAAAAGATGGTTAAGTCCTGCTCTGTTAAGAGACTTAATGCTTCAATGGTTAAACTGAAACACAATGACCTGTTTCTAATGCAACTTGATTTGCAGATATTCAGATCTATTTATGTACAATAACTCTCTGATTAATGTATTAATTTAGTTCCTTTGTACTTCACACTTTCTGCTCTATGATGCTGTGCTTCACTATTCGTCAGTGTCTGCAGAATTCTTTAGCTCTCCCTTAGCTTGATTGATCAGGATTGCATTAAGTTTAACCTTCATCAGTTTCTCTTCAGCATCTTCTTTCAATTCACTCCCCCGTGTATCTGATTGCTTGTGGAAATGAATTATGCTTATCTCTTATATAGACATGATGTTCTTTAATTCTTGGTTCTTGATTCTTGGCGTGAAAAACAATCCAGCCAAATTGATTTATGGCTTTAACTTCTGATTTATCTCGTAGTTATCTTCTTGCCAACTGTATAAATCATCTTTAAATCACTTACTTAATTGTGTTTGAATAAAACAAATAAAACAACCAGTTAAGTCTATCCTTAAGCTCTGCCAGCTAGATATTTTGTCATTTTTTGATCTCTCTGTTCTGTCGGTCAATTCTACAGTTCATCGCCAGTGACAACTACTAGTTTCATCGGTGCAACTTCAATTAGCTTCAGGCTCTCCGTCCGTTGGGCATCATTGGATATTTCTCATCGGGCAACACTATTTTCCACTCATCGGGCATCCTGTGATTCTACTTTGTCAGGCAACATTGTCTTTTGCTTATCGGGTATCACTGTGACTTTATCTCTGTGTTTACTGATGGTGTGCACTCCACCAGTGTGGTCTATCACTTAGTGAATACTTGACTTTTATGCATTGCTGAAAGCATAACCTCTGTTCCATTGATTCTATGAAGTCTTTGGCATTATGTATATGACCATATAGATGATATCAAGTTGACATCAATGACAATACAAACCATTAACTAATTTAATGTCTTGCATCATATTCAACTTAACATTATCAAACATTAAATCAGTTACATGTCATCAATCTCTCCCTTTGGCATTGATGGAAACATGCTATATTATCATACTATACTATTTCTAATACAACATGAAATATAATTGTTGAGATTCATCAAATTACCAAACAGTTTGTTTTGATAACCGAAAAAAAATGTCTGACTGCCGATAAGCTCTATGTAAGCTTAGATTTGATTCTTGCAGCTTTTATGTTTCTTCTTCTGATGTGTTGTGTCCTCTTTCTGTGTCAATTTCTCTCTCTTGACTATTCTTCTTCTTTGATGTCTCTGTCTTTTGTTTGCAACTTTGATACAAATTCTCTCCCTATGGATACGATCTCTCCCTGTTTAGAGTAATCTGATAATGAATAGTTTTTGATGATAATATGAATACATTCTCTCCCTTTGAAAACAATGCCAAACAAATATTTTACAAATATCTGATATTCTGTCAAACAATTTCTTCTATCCATAATATATTCCTTGAATTTCCCTTATCCATCATCAATATAACAATTTGGTCTGGTGCTCGGTTCTGATATATACCTTTCTGTATATAGATGTAGCTTTGAAGTTCAGCTTCTTCTTGCATCAATCATGAGTGATATTATGATAATATATGGCTGATGCAACCTTCAATCCTTTTATTGACTGTTAGACATGGGTTTGACCCCTAGTCTTTTTCTCAGGTACTCAAATATATCCTTGGGTAGTGGCTTGGTGAAGATATTAGCTAATTGTTCTTTTGATTGCACATATTCAAGTATCACCTCTTTTTCTTGAACTTGTTCTCTTAAATAATGATAGTTGATGGAAATGTGTTTAGTCTTTGCATGCACGACTGGATTCTTAGAAATATTTATTGCACTGGTGTTATCACAATAGATAACTACTGGTTCTATGATCTTCATATGCATACCTTCTAGCGACTGTTTGATCCATGCAATATTTGAGAAGTTTGTAGCAACAAAAACATATTCTACTTCTGTAGTGGACTGAGAGATGCATCCTTGCTTCTTGCTAATCCATGTGACAAGTCTGTCACCCATAAAGAATGCTCCTCTAGTTGTGCTCTTCCAGTCATCAAGGTTTCCAGCCTAATCAGTGTTAGTAAACACTTTTAGTTCAAATTTTCCTTCTCTTCCATACCATAAGCCAAATTTCTCAGTATTCTTCAGATATCTTAGTATTCTTTTCATAGCAGTTATATGTGATTCCCTAGGTTTAGCAGAAAATCTAGCAACAATTCCTACTGCATGTGCAATATCTAGTCTAGTGTATACTACATACATGAGTTTCCCTATCATTGATCTATATAGAGTCTGATTTACCTCTGTTGTCTTGTCTTCCTTTGTTAATTTACATCCAGTAGCCATCAGTGTTCCAACAGGTTTGGAATCTTCCATCTTGAATATTTTTTGGACTTCTTTGATGTATTTAGACTGTGTAATAAAATTACCTTCATTTTGTTGAATGATCTATAGAATAAGAAAGAACTTGATCTCTCCAAACATAGACATCTCAAATTCTTTTCTTATCTCATCAGCAAATGAATTGCATAGCATAGCATTGCCTCCAAATACAATGTCATCAACACATATTTCAGCAATCAAAGTGTTAGCATTAGTATCTTCTTTTAAATAAAGATTGTTGTTTTCACTAGTCCTTATGAATCCAATACTTATTAGATATGAATGAAGTTGTTCATACCAGGCTCTAGGAGCTTGTTTCAATCCATACAAGGCTTTTTGAAGTCTACATACCATGTTCCTCTTGTTTGGATCCACAAACCCTTCTAGTTGCTCAATGTATACCTCTTCTTCAAGTATTTCGTTTAGGAATGCTGACTTGACGTCCATTTGATATACTTTGAATCCTTTGGATGCAGCATAAGCAAGTAGAATTCTTAATCCTTCTAGCCTAGCAATGGGTGCAAAGGTTTCTCCATAGTCTATACCTTCCTCTTGTGCATACCCCTTGCATAATAGTCTTGCTTTGTTCCTTGTGACTTCTCCATTCTCGTTCAGTTTGTTCCTGAATATCCATTTTCTACCGATGACATTCCTGTCATCTGGTCTTGGCATAAGTGACCATGTCTTGTTCTTTTCAATCTGTTCAATCTCATCATTCATAGCACTTATCCATTCTTCATTATCTAGTGCAGCATTGATAGATTTTGGTTCAAACTCATAAATTAAGCAATTTGAGTTTAAAGACTTACTTCTTGTTCTTGTACCAGCTTTCTTATCTCCTATGATCTGGTCCTCTGGATGGTTCCTTCTTACATATCTTGAAAGTATAGGTACAAATCTTTGCATATCAGCTTGATCTTCATTACCTTGCACATTATCTTGATCATTATCTTGATCGTCGGTAACAACATTCTGACCGTCGGTTGCAATATTCCGTTGTTCTGAATTTAAGCACTGTTTCTCAGGTAGAGTTATGGGTTCTTCATAGTATACAAACTTGTTGTAGTCCTCTAGTTCTTTTGTGCTTTCCAGCTCATTATTTTTTGCAAATTCATCAATCTTCACATTTGCACTTTCAACTATTTTGTTAGAAGCCTTGAGTAGACATTTAAAAGCTTTGCTTTTGGTAGAATACCCCAGAAAAATACCTTCATCACTTT
>MU223424.1:1300407-1339301 GCA_018584345.1 Thuja plicata
GGGGGCGGGTTTGAATCAGTGGCCTCAAAAATTTATCCTTTAAACTTTAATCCACCAATTAATACACCTCAGATTATTAAGTCCCTACAAGATGTATGCCTTGAAATATTTGAAATAATTAACTGTCTATCGGTTTACCTTGTCTATCCTTATTCTCCTTGATTACCGATAAGTAGTAAAACTTATTTACTGATGATCAAGAAATATGCAGAGTATACCAATCGATCTAGAAATGCATATGTGAAATGTAAAATAATAAAGTAATAAACCATACACACATAACACATGGATTTTAATGTGGAAACCCTGTTAAGGGAAAAACCACTGGGACCGGTACCCCAAATTTTCACTCTTCTGAAGTGAGCCCTGTTACGAGCCAACCCTGTTAAAGGTTACAAATACATAGTTAAGTGCGACCTTGTTAGAGGATTTTTATACATAGGTTGTCACTTAGTATCTGGCATCTATGCTACCATCCTTGAATCAACCTCTAGACTGTCAATAGGCTTTATTCTAATCTTACTACCATCCTTGAATCAGCCTCCTTCTTAGAGTGTCAATAGGCTTTAGGTAAGACCGATGCTACTATCATGAGTCAACCTTTTTGGTAATCTGTTAGGATATATCTTAATTGTAAAAGATGGTTAAGTCCTTCTTTGTTAAGAGACTTAATGCTTCAATGGTTAAACTGAAACACAATGACCTATTTCTAATGCAACTTGAATTGTAGATATTTAGATCTATTTATGTACAATACCTCTCTGACCAATGTATCAATTTAGTTCCTTTGTACTTCACACTTTCTGCTCTGTGACACTGTGCTTCACTATTTGTCGATGTCTGCAGAATTCTTTAGCTCTCCCTTAGCTTGATTGATCAGGACTGTATGAAGTTTAACCTTCATCAGTTTCTCTTCAACATCTTCTTTCAATTCACTCCCCCATGTATCTGATTGCTTGTGGAAATGAATTATGCTTGTGTCTTATATAGACATGATATTCCTTAATTCTTGGTTCTTGATTCTTGGCGTGAGAAAAATCTAGCCAAATTGATTTATGGCTTTAACTCCTGATTTATCTCGTAGTTATCTTCTTGCCAACTGTAAAAATCATCTTTAAATCACTTACTTAACTGTGGTTGAATAAAACAAATAAAACAACCAGTTAAGTCTATCCTTAAGCTCTGCCAGCTAGATATTTTGTCATTTTTTGATCTCTTTATTCTGTTAGTCAATTCTGCAGTTCGTCGCCGGTGACAACTGCCAGTTCCGTCAATGCAACTTCAGTTAGCTTCAGGATTTCCATCCGTCAGGCATCATTGGATCTTGCTCGTCAAGAAACACTATTTTCTGTTTGTCTGGCATCCTGTGATTTTTCTTTTTTGGGCAACACTGTCTTCTGCTCATCAGGTATCACTGTGACTTTATCTCTGTCTTTACCGATGGTGTGCACTCCGCTGGTGTGGTCTGTCTCTTAGTGAATACTTGAATTTTATGCATTGCTGAAAGCATAACCTCTATTCCATTGATTCTCTGAAGTCTTTGAAATTATGTATATGACCATATAGATGATATCAAGTTGACATCAATGACAATACAAACCATTAACTGATTTAATGTCTTGCATCATCTTCAACTTAACATTATCAAACATTCAATCAGTTACATGTCATCATCTAAGTCTGCAAATCCTATGTCTAACATTATTTATATTAATATTGTTGAAGATCTCATGTCTAATGTTGTTATTAATAGTATAGTTAAGGATGAAATCTTAGTCACTCAAGATGAAGAAAAAACCCTAAAGGATATCAAGGATGGTAAATGGAT
The DNA here is from genome assembly GCA_018584345.1 of Thuja plicata. Lineage (NCBI taxonomy): Eukaryota > Viridiplantae > Streptophyta > Pinopsida > Cupressales > Cupressaceae > Thuja > Thuja plicata. Next base: position 1,302,236 of record MU223424.1, read on the forward strand.
TATTGACAGTGGCTTCTCAAATCACATGTCTGGTGATATGAAGGAATTTTTGGAATCAAATAAGTATGAAAGTGGAACTATCAAGAGGAGAGATAACCCTAAAGGTGAGAGATCTATGATTAATACTTCTATTAAAAATGCTGCTAAAAATATTGTGATTGATGTTCATGATAATTATGCTATTGAGAAGACCAATACTAGAGATACTTTTACTAGTAATGTTTCTGCATGTAGATTAATGTTGAAGATATTATCAATGAAAACCCTATAAGTTATGCTACTAAAGAAGATAAATTCCTAATCACTCAATTGGATAGGAAAAATGATTGGCTGATAGATAGTGAATGTTCACATTATATGACTATATACATAAGAAAGTTTGTTAGATATGAAGAATATGATGGCAGAATTGTTAGATGGGGTGAAAACACTCGAGGAAAGATCAAAGGTAAAGATACAATCTCCTTGGATTGTAAGAGTAAAACTGATGATTTTCTATATGTGGAAGGATTAAAGAACAATCTTCTCAGTGTTGGATAGTTAATGGAAAAAGGGTATGAATTATACTTCAAGAATAACAAATGCATAATTGTGAATGATTATGGAGTAGAAATTGAATCAACATATAAGAGAAAGAAAAATGTCTTCCATATGAATAATGAAAGATTAAGATACCCTATCACATATATTGAAGAAGGGTAGACTAGATCATGCAAGGATGAACAAAATGTCAGCATCAATCAAGAACTGCTACAAAAAAATTAGAATTAGATAACAAATGTCTTGGTGAAGACTAATGAAGAGGATGATACATACAAAGGAGAAGGACCATCACAAGAGTCACAAGTGAAGGAAATAACATCAAGGTATGATAAATTGGATCATTCTGATAAAATTTATTTGACTACTCAGTGTAGTAAAAGTAAATTTGGTTCTTGCAAAAGTAGTTTAGATGAAAAAAGCATTGGAATGCAAACTCTTGCTGTGAATCAAATTCAAAAAATGTTAGCGAGATCAAGAATTAAAGAATGAAGAAAAAATGAAAAGAATAAAGAAATGGAGAAAGAATAATATTTAAGTCATGTTAAGATTCATAATTAGAAAAAGATTGATGACACACAATTTGTAAACCACGGAAATCTAGAATCAGAAGAAGGCAATTCCAAGACAAAGTATCAGGAGAACAAGAGAAGAATTGTGGAAGATCATATTTTTTTGAGATTGAGGCAAGAGAAGTATGCAAAGCCTGCACAGTTGATAAATGGGTTATAGCCATGAAATAATAACTTAGAATTGAAAATGAGTATAAGGAGATGCTCAAAATTTGTTCATCCAAGCTTGAAGCACTGCTAATTCAGGGAAGGTCAATAAACAATAATGGTATTGGATTAGAGAAAGGAAAATGCTCTAATACAACTAGAACAAGTCTAAATCAGAGAAGAAAAAAAGGAAGAGAACCAAGAAGAAGAACTCGGTGAAGGAGTCCAAAGATCCAAGGTTCAAAGGTAAGAGTCTTAATTTTAATAAGTTTAGACACAAATAAGGGAATTGTAGAAAATGATATCTATGTTTTAATTGTATAAGGGATGATCATGATCTAAGAATGTGCAACAGTATGAAAAAGAAAACTAATATTGGCAAAAGGGAAAAGGTTAGATATTTTGCATGCAAGAAATTTGGTCACATTACTAGTCAATGCACTACAAAGAAGAAATAAATGGATGGACAAAAGGTTGTTCTATAAACTAGATGCAACTTATCTAAACTTACTACTGAGAATTGCAGAAGAAAGAAGGTGAAAAAGGTGACACTAAAAGAGAAAACAAGAAAATAAGGAATAATAGTTAGAACAAGAAGAAAGAAGAAGATATGAGAGATAAACATAAGAAGAGGAATGTGAAAGGGAAATAAAAAGAGAAAGGATACAAGGAACAAAAGAACAAGAAGGGGAAAAGAAGAAAGAAGAACAAAGATACTTCAGAAAAGGGATCTACTTTTGTGAATTCCAAAGGAAAGTCAAGAGGACTTGCTCCTCTAAAACAAAAATAAGATGTAGAAGAATGCATCAATACAAAGGACTTTATAAAAATACCATTCAAGCTAGATTGGTGCATGGAGGCTGCTACTCAGGGGGAGTAGTATACATGGTGGAGAGATTGACAAGATTTGGGGCAAAGAATTTGAAGAAAGCTACATGTAACTGCATAAATTAGAAGGTTAAGTTGTTAATGGTTGAACAAGAGTTGAATGTGTTTAGTGGACCTAAGATGTGTGTGCAAGATATTAATATGAGTTTGAAAAATTAACAGATATAGAGAAGGAAAAGGAAGAAGACATTGATATAATAAATAAAGTTGTATAAGAATAGATGATACACCTTTGTTTATTTATGTCAAAGGGGGAGAGAAAAAGATTATGAAGAGTGAGTGGAAAATAAAAGAAAAAATGTAAGAGAAGAAAATGTGGAAGAAAATAAAGAAAATATTAGAGGAGAAGATAAGAAGGAAGTTGATTAGATGAGAGAAGAAAGTTTATGTATACTTAACATAACAAAGAAGTTAGCCAAGAAGTGTGTTGTGTATCTAAGGGGGAGAAAATCATAGAGAGAAGAGTATGTAATCAGATTGGAATAAAGGAGAGCATGTTCCCAAGGGGAGAAGAACCAAAGAAGAAGTGTTAAGAGAAACTCTAAAAGATAATTTTGGATATTGCTGGTAGTAGTGTTGATTATCTTTCTAGGAGTGAGATTGTTGGTTTCTGATTGTATTAATTTTTTTTCACATCACATGTCACCATTAATTCCAAAGGGGGAGATTTTTGGCATATTGTAATGTTGGATGTGTTGGCATTGAAGTCAACATATCAAAGGAACCAGAGGAATTGATCAGAAGATCTATTTGTTTATTGCTAAGTTAACTGTTGCAAGTTTGCTAGTGGAACAAGATGTTCAGAGGTCTGATGAGAATCAAATATTGCAGATATGAATTTGTGCACATGGGAGTGTTAGTATATAGAAGCACTGAGCGGGGGGGAGTGAATCAATCAAACCAGGGAATGTACTAATTCAACCAACAATCTAATAAAGCTTTTTAACCAACTTCTAAAAAATAAAATATACAAGAGTAGCTATGCAATAGAAGTAAATCAATTAAAACATCCACACAACATAACTCAGAACACCACTATTTTCATGTGGAAACCCTTGTAAGAGCGGAAAAACCATGGTGGGGATGACACCCACAATCTCTTCACTACAGTAAATAGAGTTGCTCTGCTAGGAACTTACAATACCCTGTTAGGGGCTCACATGATTAGAAGTGACTAGTACCTTGTTAGAAGTACAATAAGATCTATTAGGATCTGTTGATAGGACTTTGTGATCAGGTCCACCAACAGAGGTAAGTTGTCACTGGGTACTGGGGTACCGGCCAACTTTTCCTGTAAAGGTTGTCTGGGGAAATGAGATTCCCTGGGCCTCCAAGCACGTGAGAGTCGGGTCTCGACAGTGCGGGACTTAGTTGGGAAATGTGACTGTTTTGTTTGAGGGGGATAGCTGGTTATCTTAACTCATCTTCTCTGGGGATTCAAGTGAGTGGGGTTTCTTGCAAGTGTGCATTTACTTAACAAATAAACTTCAAAAGATACTGCAGAGTTAGAAGTATTTCATCTACCTATAGTTATACCAAACATTCAAAACATCAACAATGCTCTAACACACTACACTAAATATCGAAGAAATACAAGACCATCAGCTTATATTTTATCAGTAGCAAAGGAAAGGAGGTCGTTAATATACTTTAAGCACTAGAGTAGAGGACATGGAGAACACAAAGCATAAAATACTATTAACCCAGAAGATAGAATGCTAACAACATCATTAAGAGAACTCTTCCTTCTTCATTAACATTTCTTCTAGAAAGCACTGGTGTGTGGTACAATGGGGGGGCTCCAAGGGAGCATTTAACTATTGAAAGCTTAGAAACTATGGAGCATTGAGCTCTGCAACTAATAACTGAGAAAACCAAATTCCTATTAACTATGGACTACAAAATCATCAATTTTTCCGACCCTTGGAATGAGGCCAGAATTATCATTTATACACATCATTTGACCTAAAACCTAACCTAAATTATTTTACACTTTACAATACAATATTATTTCCAGTGGCTGGAACTACCTGCACCATGCTACAAAAGACCTCGAGATGGAAAAGGTCTATCACATCAGAAGAATAAGACAAGAAGGGAGGAGTGGAAGAATCAGCCTCGAGAAGAGAGCAGGTGGAAGAGGAGAAGAAATTCAATCCCCTAGGGATCGAGGTTACAAGCCTCATAAATGGGAAGGTGGTGCCCTATCTTCGATGCGCTAGGTATAACGCTGAAGTGGTGCCTTGGGAAGACCATCTGTCAGAACCCTCTTGTTGAGCTAATGTGCCTTGCCATGGTTACCTATCTTCTGACAACCTTTTATTACTACCTTGAAAGTGATTGGTTGGCCTTGGGAAGTGAGACATGGGTCACTTAAAGAATAAAAAAATATAGGATCCAAAATTCTGGGATCTGGGACTTACACCCAAAAGAATGAATGAACACAGAAATTGTATTCCTTGTTTGATCATCTCCAGGATCCGGAGGACTTTATTGTTGTTTGCTATGATTGAAAGTCTAGAGGAGATGGGAGATCCCATCTTCATCTATGTCCTTAAGGTTGGCCTTTCAATACTTGGCCACCTCATACTGCTCACCCAGGTCTAAAATATTTGCCTTAAATTCTTCAGCCATTTTTGCCACATCATGACCTATGAGCACCATGCAAGTTATTCGCATCATCTTTGCTCTGTCTATCCCCTCTGGAGATTGGTATCTTGATTCCATTAATTCATCAAACTTCCCCAAAACATACTCCTCCGTAGTGGATGTGTTAGTGCTAAACGGATCAACCCCAGAGACCTTCACAACAAAAGAAATGTACAAATTGAAAGAATATTGGACTGCATTGGCCTTATCATGCAGGGTCCCTACCAGTTTCTTGATTACCCCCAATGTGAGGTCAAGTCTAGAGTGCTGGGTCCTTACAAAATCAAATGACTCCTCTCCCAAAATTATAGATTTGGAGACAATTTCCTCCCTGATGCTGAGGAGTTCTCCCAACTTGACCTTCCATGCCTTGTAGTTTTCAATATCTCCCTCCCAGATGGAGATAGTAGTCTCGACCTGGTGCAAGACATGGCATGCCACATATAGGTCCGGGAGTGTGGACACTAAGAAATGCCAGACGTTTCCTACTTGTAAGATAACCCATTCATCAACTACCTGGGCCTTTCTTTTCATCGCCCGTAGTGCGTCTATGTCACCCTGAGGAAGTGGTGCATCAGATGTGGAGGAAACCGGTGGAATGACACTAATAGGCTATGATAGTTCTGTCAACAACCCCATAAGATTTGTATTTTTCTCCTTCTCTGCCCTAAATTTTTGGGCCTCTTTATCATAGCAAGCCTCCACTGCCTTGGCTGCTTCCTTTAATAAATCTAATTCACCCTATTTTCCTCTCTTCCCTAGTGACACCTCTGTGATATTGTAATCTCCAGACTTAGCCGTTGCTTCATCCACATCTGGGGAAGGTGTCGCAATTACTGCAACAGTTTCTCTGCCTGACTTAGTCTGAAGAGTGTGGACTGTCTGAGCTTTCTTAGCCTTTGGTAGATTTTGTGCCTGCACCATCATCTCTACCAAGGAGAGATGGGCCTTGGGTGTTGTTGGAGCCTTTCTCTTTCGAGATTCCACCAACCATTGTGGTGTTAGGGGTGGCTTTGCTGCCAAGATATGTTCTTGTGATTTTTCCCCGGGATCCTATTGTGCCCTTTCAACAGTATGGGATTATTTTGGCTCCTTCTTTGTACCTTTTGGTTCTCCAGAAATACCTGCTCTTGTGGTACCTATTTCTTCTACCCTGATGTCTGCATCCTTAGCAATATTAGGATCATCATTCGTTGCCCCGGGGTTTTCTTCTTCATCATGTTGCTGCTCTTTGTTAACATCTACTACTGGGATTTCCTCCTCCACTAGTGTATCTTCCAGAGGTGGGGGAGGTGTTGGGCTACTGTGATAACTTCCCCGAATGTTATCTTGGGTGGCGGCATTTGGAACATGATAGTTGGGGTCACGGTTGTTCTCATGGGTCTAGTTTCCCCAGTTGATGCCATTTGTTCATTTTGCATCTATTTGCCTCCAGCCTCCGTAACCTATATCTTTGGGACTCCAAAGGTTTACACCTGCTCCTACCCTTTTTCTTCCTCTACTTAGGCTTCCTATTCATATGCCGGTTCTTGCTCTGGAACTTCTTCCTGTGCAGTGATTTCTTCTGCCGACTGTACGATGTCCCCCTGCAAATTTCCAAACTCATAAGCTCTAAACACATCGTCAAATTCTTCATGGGGAGGGGGATTCTCTGGGATGTGCTCTGGTTCTTTCTCTGGCTTAGGGAGTCAGAAGAAATGATTTGTACTTCTGGGATGTTCGACATCCCAAGCTTTGGCTCTGTCCTTGGCTTCGGATTGAGCCTCTTCTTCCTCCTGCTCACCAAAGGAGGTCCTGCATCCCTTAGAGCTTTCTGCTCCTCTTCCACTCCACTTCCTATTGCTCAAACCATTAATGCAGCTAGTGAAGCAGAAGAGGGAGGTTGAACGGGCCCGGTCATGAGGACCGGGGTGGCCAAATTTGTGATCAGTTTCTCCTTCATCTGTTGAGAGGCTGTCAACATTTTTTGCATCTGTTCTTTGATGGGGGCTACAAATGGGGCTCATGAAGGAGTCCCCATGATTCCTTTTCCTCTGTCCTCTCCCTGCGAAGAGGTTCTGGCCCCGGGGGTAATTCTCAGAGCTGCCGGGCCCACTCAACGCGTACTCCCCAGACATGCTCTTTTGAAATATTTGCGGCTTCACTTGACCATGTCGCGGGTGATATCTTCAATGGTTGGCCCCTCCTATGCGTCCCAATTTATTGGAGGGAGGGCCATCTTGTCTATTCCCCTTTCCTTGTACTGGGGATCTATTATGGACCCAGTGTCTGAGAAGTCGCCCAGGAATTTTTGGAGCTTTAGCCTTTCCATCATCCCCATTGTCATCCAGATGAAGTGGCAGCTCCATACTTCAAAGTCATCTTGGCAATCTTCCCAAAAGTCCTCCATGTGGAATATGTGGGGCTCTGATGCCCAGGGAAGTGCCATTGCAATCTTGCCTAGCGGATCAAAGTTTTTCCTCGCCAGATAGGATTCAGTTAGGCCCAAGATTCTAAGTTCATTGTCTGCCTCTTTAGATGCGGCCAGACTGCATGTGTAATTCCCACAAGTTATTGGGAATGGGACATTAACCACCTTCTTTACAGTGTATAAGGCATGCAACTCCAGCATATGTCTGCAGTATTCCAAAATGATTGTTTTGTTCCCACAATGTTTGGGAAACAAAAAGGGTTTCCTAGAGAAGCCGGTTACCCGAATGTAAGTATGCTGCTGGAATTGGATTTAGTAGTGGCCATAAATTTTCACCAGATCCACTGCCTCCTTGGAGAGGCATTACCCAGCATCCCGGGTGGGTGTGAGTAGATTGTAGTAGATGAAGGTGTAGTTAACCCGATGGAAGCTGAGGAAACTAGCGTCCTATTACATTTGTGGGAAATAATCCCAAGGAGTCTTTTGCCCCGTACCAACTCCAAGTTCACCTAATGTGAGTAGCCCGTTTGTAATGGGGCATTGTAAAGCTAAGGCCTAGAGAACATAGGATGTCATATAAAACTTATGGGTCTAGGCCACCCGAAGGAACTGTGAGTCCATATGGTTTGAAATGATAGTTGTCCAATCAAAATACTGCTCACAGGTGGAGATGCCAAGTAGGAAGTAGTACATCCATCCTAAAAATTCCTGGGCATGGGGCTGCCCAAAGATTCGACATAGTGCTATGATCCCCATTTGGGTACTTTCCTTAAATCTGGATTAGGGGATCTCTATCTTCATTCTCTTTGAATCTTTCTTTGGGGTCTTTAACCATTTATTATTTAGATATTGCCAGGCCATAACCTCCAGCTATTGAAATTGTGCCAAGGCATTAGATCTGGTCACAATGGCTTGTTCGTCAAACTAGGGGATCCCTAATCCCACCTAAAAAGGTGTAGCATCAAGAGACACCATGGGAGTGGGATATCCGGTCAGAATCAGAGTGACGAACATGATGGCCTGAATGGAAGAATTGTAATGTGCTGCAAGGGTGAGGATAAGTTTTGGGGCTTGCACAGAGCATGGGAAGCAAGCTGCCTTTAGCATCCTAGATTCCATGACATTGATGGCCAATTGGTCCCCAACCTACCACTGAATGAACATCATCTAAACCAAGGCCTACATTTCTGACCACATCTCAATGCTAGTGTCGGTGACCAATTGAACCTGGGACTCGATCTTTGATCCCACAACAACATTATCTTTCAAATATTTCATGCTAAGGGGTAGTTTCTCCAAGGCCCTCTTAATTTTGGACCTAACGACTGCCCTGGTGACTGCCATGGAGGGGAGCTCCGGACTCTCGGGTGGTGAGGATGCCGAAGCCTCTGACATAGTGAAAGTGTGGCGACCATTAGAATTCATGAATAAATAATACTCTAGGATCCGGAGATCTTACCACCGAGGCACGTCCTTCACTTGAAAAGTTAGCTTGAGTCATAATCCTGAAAATATATATGTATAATGTAGACTTGGGGAATTAACCATTATCCAGGCCTGGGGGTTTCAACATACTTAATGAAAGTAAGATATGGGCTGGATGAGGGCGAAGGGCCCGGGGTCCAAAAAACTAACCATTGGTGATAGTGACCGAAAAGTGAGTTGTCAGGCCCACGTGGGTGTCACATGGCTATGCAATAAATGGGAAGTTATGGCGATGACAATGCCAACTATCCAAATGCAAGTAAAATGGAGGCCACTTGGATAGTTTTGAATGCACACATGGGACATAAATGCACCATAAAGGCTGATTGATAGTGGAGAGAGAAAACCGTCTGGTTGAAACCAACAGAGATTCAAACTACAACCAGGTGGTATTCTGCTATGGGGAGAGCTCATGGAATTAGGTGAAATGTAGATAATGCACAAAAAGCTCAAAATGAAATTGGATGGATATACACCACATATATACAAAGATGTGGTAGAGCTAAAGGGTATACACACAAAAATACAGAGGGCTGAAGGCCAAAAAATATATACACAAAGATATAATATTTATGAGCTCTTTACAAATTTACACATAATCTACACAACTAGACCTAAGGAAAAATACAACATATACACTAATCTACAGCTGTGCAGAGGGTGGACAACCCCTAGCAGAGCCAACCCACCAACGGGTGGTGAATCACAAGTGAAGACGCAAAAGGAAAAAAGAACCCAAACCAGAACGAAGAAAAAACTAGAAAGAACAAAGCTGAACCATAGAACCTACCTGGAAATCCAAAGAATGACAAGAAAAGAAGACCCTAGGACCACTCTGCAATAGCCTTAACCTTCGAATGATCACTGATCAGCACCAAAAATCAACTCATGATTATCAACTAAGCTCAGTGTAATTCACAACTTAATCACACTTCAAATTTCCAAGGAATCACTCTAAAAGCTCTAAGTATTTTAATCATGGTAACTGCGAAAGAGACATGTAATTTCTATTTATACCCAAGGTAAAAAAACAAGTTACCTTCTTTCCCACAGACTTTGGAACAAGCAAACCTCCAGCCTTCAGGCCTAAGGATCCCATGCAACCATATCTCCGTGCAAGGAGAAGACATCATGGCAGAGGATCCCAAAGTCTGAAATCTGGCTCTGGAAAGAACAACCAACTCAAGGACCGGGTCTTAGAGACACGAAAGACAAAAGTAGAAAGAAAAACAAATCTCACGGGAGGGAAAACCCATAGAAGAAACAAAGAAAAACAAAGGCAAAGAAAATAAGGCAAGAGCCAAAAGTGAAAAGAGGGGACCCAACATTTTGCACACAAAATGTAGGGATGGGTGTGTAGGGAAAAACAAATGGCGACTATCTGGGATGAATGCCTTAGCGCATTTGAGAACTGTAGAATCTATGATTAGAAAAACTAGAACTAATCATTACTCAGAGCATTATGTTTGTAAGGTGCAAAGTATCTGAGAAAATTTGGCTCATACATGATTCAATCCGCGGTCTTTTGTTAGTTCTGTAGTGTGTGCTTTGGGAGAAATCAAGCCGATGACCTCTGGAAGAAGAAAAGAAGAGGCACTAAATATATCGATTTGAAGTCTTTAAATTTTCTCGTTTCTCCCAGATACCAGAGTTTGTTCATCCTTTTCCCCTTTTATTTTTATCATTTCGTTCTTTTCTGGATGGGAAGCATGTACTTCTTTCACCATTAAGCTTAAGCTTAGCTAAATTTAATAGCGGTACTTCTTTCACCCTTTCATCCATCTTAATTTGCTAGATAAGGAAGAAAAACTCCAGACCCAAAAAGAATTTTAAAAGTTTAGACTTGGGCCAATAAACTAGTGCGACTGATCTACTCTCGGTGTGTCCAATTACTTGTTCCTTTAGATTCTATTTTAACTGATTGCCAGACTTCCAGGGATAAATCTGATGAAGATTGCTTATAGCTTGTTACCATACTTACAAAATAACTCTGGAGACCGAACCAATTTTGCCATGCTAACGATAGATTCTAAGTTCCCCATAATGCAAAAGGTATCATCTTGGAGACTAGATGTTATGCCAAGTATACCAGCCTACAAAAGGGGAAGCAAAACAATGGGGACCCGGAAAGAAAACAAAGAAAACAAAGAACAAAAGAAAAGAAAAGAAAACAAGGGAGATCCCGAAGGACAGCCGACACTTATTTAGAAGGCACCCCAAACAGGGTACCGGGAAAGAAATATTTACAAGTAAGAATATTTACATACAACACAGCTCCAGACAAACCTACCTCATTCAAAATAATGTTTGAGAAACTATCCATTGATAGGAAATAGGACAGGTTCTCTGGTCATGGTATTGAGGCGATAGGTATTTGCTCCGTAGATCTCCCAGATCAAATATGGTCTAAGCTAGAGCCGTTGGAATTTGGTGTGCTTTCCTTTCTTTTCCCGGGCCTTATCCCACAAGAGGACCAAGTCTAAAATCTGAAAGGCCTTATACTGGGCTCTCTGGTTAAACCATCATTTCACTACTGCTTGGTGATGCGCAAAATGTTCAAGGGCCGCGTCTCTCTGTTCTTCCATCCACACTAGATTTAAGAGCTAAACCTCCACAATATTGTCCTGGTTGCTGAATTCGTGCATAAATTGTAAAACCAAGATCTGTAAATTAATGGGGAACACTAGGTTCTGGCCGTAAAGAAGATGCAATGGGGATGTCCCCAGGGCGGCCTTAATGTGAATATGATTAGCCCAGAGGGTGAATCTTAGCTTTTGGTGCTAGTCTCGGGGATTCTGTTCTAACATATGTTTGATCACTTCAAGCAAGTTTTTATTAGTTGATTCAACCATGCCATTCCCCTGAGGGTAATAGTTGATGGAAAACTTTAGAGTGATCTTCTGGTCATAGGTCCATTCAAGTAATCACATCGAAGAAAATGCTGGACCATTGTCACATACTATAGTAAAGGGAATTCCAAACCTTGTGACGATATTTTCTTACAGGAATTTTATAACTATGTCTGCTGTATTGTTTTTGCAAGGTATCGCTTCAGATCACTAGGTGTAATAATTAGTAGTAGTCAAGATGTACCGGTGGTTGATAGATAAGTTGGGGTTGATTTCCCCAATAAAGTCAAATGCCCATTGGGTAAAAGGTCTAGCTTTGAAAACTGGCTGCAAAGGTATAGCCGGGTTTCGCTCATGATGTGCCACGGTTTGGCAAGTATGGCACTTCCAAACGTGAGTATAGACATCTTTGAAGATACAAGGCCAATAGTAACTAGCCTGGAGGATTTGATGGGCAGTGGCATCAGCTGAGCCATGCCCACTTCCAATCTGCCCATGAAATTCTTCAATTATTTTTATAGCTTGAACCCTATCGATGCACCGAAGGTACACTCCTCCATAGTTACTATGAAAAAGCATGGCATTTTTGATCATGAAGTGGGCACTTTTCAATCGTAGGGCATGACATTTGTTTGGAGGAAATCCCTCTGGGCATCTGATATTTAACAACAAGTATACCAGATCTATGTACCATGGATCTCAAGTGATGGACTCCACTGTATATGTTTGACATTCAATGTGGGGAGTCTCTTCTGCCATCACTCTACTTAGTCCCTGGCCTTGGACTATTTTCATGGGTTGCATTTCTAAATTGTATTCCTGGAGGATGGCCATCCATTTCCCCCGTCTCTCACCCGACTCACTCTGCATCAATAGAGATTTCATCAACTAGTCCGGGATGATAGCATGGACCTTGCTCTGGAGAATATAATGTCAGAATTTCTTCATGATGCAAACAAGAGCAAAGGCCTATTTTTCCAAGGATGAGTACTGGAATTCGGTGTTCTTAAAGGGGGAGCTCATGAAAGCTATTGGTTTTTCTTCCCCTTCAACCTTTTAGGTCAAAACTACTGCGGTAGAATGTGGTGAAGCAAAGGAATAAATATAAAAAGGGAGGGAATAGTCCGGGCTAGCCAGAACTGGTGCCTTTGTTATCTTCTGTTTAATTTGGGTGAATGCCCACTTTTCTTAAGGACTCCACTCAATTTTGGTATCTTTCTTCATTATTTTGTTGAGTGGTTTTATGATCTCAAAAAATATAGTGATGAACCGCCGGACAAAGTTGATCTTTCCAAAGAAAGACTACATTTCTTTCTTGCTGCTGGGCATTTGTAGGTTTAGCAGCGCTTCAACTCTCTTAGAGTCGATGGATATACCTTTCTTGGAGACAATATGCCCAAGAAACTTCCCTTAAGTGACCCCAATATACATTTCTTAGGGTTGACAGATATTGCATACCGGCGACATCTCTCGCAAATTTGGGCGAGGTGGGCAGAATGATCGTGCCTATCCCAGGAAAAGATGGTCAAATCATCCATGTAGATGATTATACACCAGTTCACAAGGCCTTCAAATGCAATATTCATAGCCTTCTAAAATGTGGCCCCTGCGTTAATTAAACCAAAGGGCATTCTCCAGTATGCAAACGTTCCCCACTTGGTGGTAAACATTATTTTGTCTCTATCTTCATATTTAACCATGACTTGGTTATACCCGGAGTACCCATCCAAGAAAGACATCATTTGTGATCCATTCACGATTTGTAACATCTCATCCAACGAGGGGACAGGGTGATTGTCTTTCTTGGAGGCCTTGTTCAAATTTTAGAAATCCAAGCAAAGGCAGATTTCACTACTTTTCTTCCTCACAGGGACTAGGTTGGTCACCCACGTAGTATGCTAGATTGGGAAGATTATCCATGCTAACAATAGTTTCTGAACCTCCTAGTGAATCAGGGGTTCGATTAGCGAGTTGACCGGTCGCTGCTTTTCTGGAAGGGTTTAGCATCAGGTTTGAGTGGGATAGTATGAGTCATAATGGATGTACTGTATGTCTTTAGATCCTCATACCCCCACATGATCACATCGATGTATTATCAGAGAACCGTGAGAATCTTATCCTTCTCCTCAGGGGAGCAGGAGGTGCCAACGTGTATCAGTTTCTCTTCATTGGGCTAGCCGATGTTCACTTTCTCAAATTTCCCTCCCTCAGAGGAGGATGATATGTTTTCTCGGCCTCAAGGGTCTGAATTGAAGATTCATTCAAGCGCAACCATCCCCTTTAGAATGGTATTGGTTGGTAGGTCTATGTTCCCATCATCTTCATCACCCTGCCCAGTGTCATCGTGATCTCTTTCTTCCACTATCTGGTGCTCAAAGACATCAACATTGGCCATGAAGGCCAGGATATGCTAATCATCCTCAAAGACCTGAAAATGCATGATAGTATCTAGAATGGACGGGGTGGGGATCATCTCAACAACAAATCTCCAGAGTCGCGAGCCGGCCATTGGCTCAAGTGTACTGGTAGAAATGACAAGGGAGTCTAGGACATAGCTCCATCTCTGGGGAATAAGATCGATGCCAAAGGCATCAAAATCCTTAATAAGGCTCCACGCTCGATTGTGGTATGCAGCCAGCCTCTTATCGTGATAGGTGTATTAACTCTGGACCTTTTTAACAATCAACTCTGAATCACCTAGGGCCTGGAGGCAAGTGATTCCTTTCCTTAGTGCAAATAGGAGTCCAAGGACCAAAGCCTCATACTTAATGACATTGTTCATGCAGTTGAACTACAACCTATAGGACGTGAGAAAGGATTTTCCCCGCGGGTCGATTAATTCCACTCCAGCCCCATAGCCTTGTTTGGATAAGGACCCATCAAACTTAAGGGTCCACAAATCATCATTTGTTATCTAGGGCTGGGAAGACAAAGCAATATTTGGATTAATTTTGGGAGGGTTGGGAGGAGTTTCCTCCAACGTTGATGGTGCGCGGGTGAGTTTTGTCTTCGGAGGGATTTCTGGTTGGGATTCTCAGATACATGGCACCAAGGAGGTTCTTTTAGTAGGAACACAAGGTTCCAGGGAATCAGCTGCATGTTCTTTCTTCTGGAGGGCATTGATGTGTCAGGTAGCAGCGGAAAGGCAAGGCTCACACTATAGCTCTAAATGTTTCTGATAATGCACTCGACACCAAGTGTTGGACAAGAGTGTGGTGGGGGTTGCTGCGGTACCTTGAGAGTTAACCTCAACCCTTAATTTTTCTTCTAGGTCTTGGGTTCTCTGTAGAATTATGGGATCCTCCCAGGGGTGAAATCGAATGTTAAGATCTCAAGGGGTTGGTACACCCTAGGGGAAGTCTCAGAGAATAGGACCTCATTTACTCTCCCAACTTTGGTGAGGGCCTGTCTCATCTGGGGCTCACTTTCAACCTAGATCTTGTTAGTTTCTCCTTCCCAGGGGAGCCACAAGTGGGAGAAGTCAGTCGAAAAGTACCCTTTCAGGGATTTGGACCAATTGTGACTTAGCAACATCCCATAAGTCTCTGGGATGTCCACCACTTGGATGTCAATTATACTGGCTATCATGGGGTCCTGGATGAGTTAAATCCAGACATTCTTCAGTTCACCCACCATTTTTATAGTATTCTTATCCAGTTGGATTACTGCACTGTTAGATGGGGTGGGTCAGAATCTAAGCTTCTAGCATATGGATAAAGGCATGATGTTGCCCAAAGCCTTGAAATCTACTAGATAGTTGTGTATATTCTTTCCTTGTATATTCAAACCTAGTAGGAAGGGAGGATCTTCAGTGTTTCCCTGGAAGACAACCATGTTGGTGTCCTCAAAGGAGACAGTCTTGGGTGGGTTACTGACGGCTTCTGGGTTTCCCAAAAGTTTTAGAAGGGACTTCTTCTTCTTGGGAAAATTTAGAAAAACCTCCATCAAGGTCATGGAGGTGGTGGTTTGTTCTAACGCCTTCATAATGTCAAACCTTCCTCCCAGGAACTGGTGGCTTCCCTCGACTAGGTCCTTAGCTTGATTAGAGCTAGAACCTTTTAGAGGGACAGAATGATCAGTCATGTTGTCCCAGGGAGGAGTGTCCTTAGGAGGTGTGGGCATGTAAATTGGTCCTTTACCAGCCTAACTCCGAGTGTTGTAGGGAGCCCTTGGGTTGGTGAAGGCATTGGCCTCAAAGGCCAGAATAGATTCATCAAAGAACCCCTGTAGTTCGGGTTCCTCTTCATCTTCTGCGGCAGTCCCAAAGAAGACGGTCTCATAGGAAACCATGAGTGGGCTCTTGTATAGGAGGCTCTAGGGGAGTAGGATCAGAAGCTTTTTGTCTATCTAGCTGGGAAATCATGATGACTTTCTCTAGCATGGCACATTTTACCTCATTGTGAGAGCCTGCATCATGCAATCTATAGCAGTTGGTCATGGGCTAGAAATCTATGACTGGCGTGAAATGGGATGGTCCAGAACCACCCTGATTGGTGTTTTGGTTTGGAGGTTGGACTCCAACATTGGCATTGTTGTTCCATTGCTGTTGGTTGGGTCAAGGCCTGTTGTTATAGTTTATTCCTTTGGTATTGTTATTTCATTGGCTGGAGAAAATATTCCCTCTCTGGGAATTAGAATTATGGGGTGCATAGGATCTCGCCTTTAGTTGACCCATGTCCACAGTCAGGGTGGACAACATTTGTCAGAGGGATTCAACCTTGGTAGTCAACTGGGTGTTTATGTCATAGTGTGATGGTTATTGTTGTTGGTTCCCTGGGAAAGCATCAATATTTTCTAGAGTCGAGGGTGGAAATCCTATAGCCATAGATGACTGCAAGAAAGGCACTCTGGCAGGTTGTGTCTGTGGTTGTTGCATTGTCTACGGTTGGTTCTAGGGGAAAGATTCTAGACCCAATATTGTATGGGTCTGAGATGGATACACATACTGAGCCTACTGGTCTATCGGTGGTGGCGAGGGACTCATGGCCATTGCAAGGGCACCCAGTTCCTGATTGGGGTTATATCCCCTAGCGTAAGAAGTTCCACCGGGTATCATGTTGAATGGCTTGCTCTGCCCAATCTCGCCCAGGGATTTGTTGAGACCATGGGACAATTCTAAGGCTAAGTTGTAAACCTTCACCAAAGTATCCCGATCACCTGGGGTAGTTGTTTTCCAGAGGAGAGTGACAACAAAGGGGTCCATCGCATTGAGATAAGTTTGGATAGTCAGCTCTGCGGATGGGATGAAGGGACCCGTGCACCGTTTCAAGGCATGTTGGAACCGGTGATTGAATGCTGCAAGGGGTGCATTAAGTTCCTTCCTGATAGAGATGAACTAGCTATGGGACAATGTTGGGTCCACGTGTACATGGAAGGCAGCCAGGAAGGCATCCCCCATGTCCTGCCAATCGTTGATGGAGTTGGTGGGAAGGTTAAGGTACCAGTTTAATTTGTTCTGTCCCAGGGCCAGAGGGAACATCTGGGTCACAACATCTTGATGTTGGATCCTATTTTGGTTCATAGCATCTTTGTATGCCTGGAGATGCTCTTTTGCGGTTCATGAGCCTAAGTGCTCATATCAGGGACAAATATTTTCTAGGTGCGAAGGTAAATCGTTGGTTGCACCCGAAAAAGTTCCCATTGGGGACCCAATATTTCTAAAATATGCAGCCATTGGGGGAGTTGGATTTTGAATAGGTTGAGCACTAGTTCCTAGGATCATCTGGGAGACTTGGGTATTCTGTGGTATGCTAGATCCCTAGACAATGGTGGCTGACTTGACTTTTGGGGTCTGTTTCTTTTGAGTGGGAGGCTCGAGTTTGAAAAACCATCCGAGATTGGGAGATGATCTAAGGGTTCTTTTGAATCTTATCTTTCTGGTGAAAATGATCCAATCCCACTGAAGGCTTTACTCCTAAAACTATGGCTTGGGGAATCCTCGGGCGGTGTAAAATCTGAATCCTCAGAGGGGGACAAGTTCATGCCCTCCTTCTAGCACCAGTTTCTATTGATGGGAATTTGTGACCAAGTCCACCAACAAAGGTAAGTTGTCACCGGGTACCGACCAACTTTGCCTGTAAAGGTTTTTTAGGGAAATGAGATTCCTTGGGC
This sequence comes from Thuja plicata, assembly GCA_018584345.1. NCBI lineage: Eukaryota > Viridiplantae > Streptophyta > Pinopsida > Cupressales > Cupressaceae > Thuja > Thuja plicata. The sequence goes on from MU223424.1 coordinate 1,319,887, forward strand.
CTCCAAGCACGTGAGAGTAGGGTCTCGACAGTGCAGGGCTCAGTTGGGAAATTTGATTGTTTTGTTTGAGGGGGATAGCTAGTTATCTTAACTCATTTTCTCTGGGGATTCAAGTGAGTGGGGTTTCCTACAAGCGCGCATTTACTTAACAAATAAAATTCAAAAGATACTGCAGAGTTAGAAGTATTTCATCTACCTATAGTTATACCAAACATTCAAAACATCGACAATGCTCTAACACACTACACTAAATACCAAATAAATACAAGACCATCAACTTATATTTTATCAGTAGCAAAAGAAAGGAGGTCGTTAATCTACTTTAAGCACTAGAGCAGAGGACAAGAAGAACACAAAGAATAAAATACCGTTAACCCAGAAGATAGAATGCTAACAACATCATTAAGAGAACTCTTCCTTCTTCATTAACATCTCTTCTAGCAAGCATTGGTGCATGGTACAATAGGGGGCTCCAAGGGAGCATTTAACTACTGAAAGCTTAGAAATAATGGAGCATTGAGCTCTGCAACTAAGAACTGAGAAAACCAAATTGCTATTAACTATGGACTACAAAATTATCAATTTTTCTGACCCTTGGAATGAGGCCAGACTTATCATTAATACACATCATTTGACCTAAAACCTAACCTAACTTATTTTACACTTTACAATACAATATTATTTCCAGTGGCCGATACTACCTACACCACGCTACAAAATACCTCAAGCTGGAAAAGGTCTGTCGCATCAGAAGAATAAGACAAGAAGGGAGGAGTGGAAGAATCAACCTTGAGAAGAGAGCTGGTGGAAGAGGAGAAGAAATCTGATCCCCCGGGGATTGAGGCTACAGGCCTCATAAATGGGAAGGTGGCACCCTTTCTCTGATGCACCAAGTGTAACACTGAAGCGACACCTTGGGAAGACCATCTGTCATAACCCTCTTATTGAGCTAACGTGCCTTTCCGTGGTTACCTATCTTCTGACAACCTTTTATTACTTCCTTGAAAGTGACCGGTTGGCCTTGGGAAGTGGGACACGGGTCACTTAAAGAATACAAAAATATAGGATCTAAAATTCTGGGATCCGGGACTTACACCCCAAAGAATGAATGAACACAGGAATTGTATTCCCCGTTTGATCATCTTTGGGATACAAAGGACTTTATTGTTGTTTGCTATCATTGAAAGTCTGGAGGAGATGGGAGATCCCATCTTCATCAGTGTCCTTAAGGCCAGCCTTTCGATACTTGGCCACCTCAAACTGCTCACCCAGGTCCAGAATATTTTCCTTAAATTCTTCAGCCATTTTTTCTGCATCGTGACCTCTGAGAACCATGTGAGTTATTTGCATCATCTTTTCTCCCTCTATCCCCTCCAAAGATTGGTATCTTGAATCCATTAATTCATCAAACTTCCCCAAAACATACTCCTCTAGAGTGCATGTGTCAGTGCTAAACGGATCAGCCCCAGAGACCTTCACAATAAAAGATCTATACAAATTGAAAGAATATTGGACTGCATTGGCCTTATCACATAGGGTCCCTACTAGTTTCTTGATTACCCCCAATGTGAGGTCAAGTCTGGAGTGCTGGGTCCTTACGAAATCAAATGACTCCTCCCCCAAAATTTTGGATTTGGAGATAATTTCCTCCCTGATGCTAAGGAATTCTCCCAACTCGACCTTCCATGCCTCGTAGTTTTCAATATCTCCCTCCCAGATGGAGATAGTAGTCTCAACCTGGTGCAAGACATGGCAAGCTGCATATAGGTCCTAGAGTGTGGACACTAAGAAATGCTAGATGTTTCCTACTTGCAAGATAACCCATTCATCGATTGACTGGGCCTTTCTTTTCATTGCCTGTAGTGCATCTATGTCACCCTAAGGAAGTGGTGCATTAGATGTGGAGGTAACTGGGGGAATGACACTAATAGGTTAGGCCAGTTCTGTCAACAACCCCATAAGATTTGCATTTTTCTCCTTATTTTCCTTGAATTTCTGGGCCTCTTTCTCATAGCGAGCCTCCACTGCCTTGGCTTATTCCTTTAATAAATTTAATTCACCCTATTTTTCCTCTCTTCCCCAGTGACACTTCTATGATATTGTAATCTCTAGCCTTAGCCGTTGCTTCATCCACATCTGGGGAAGGTGTTGCAATTATTGCAACTGTTTCTCTGCCCGGCTCAGTCTAAAGAGTGTGGACTATCCGGGCTTTCTTAGCCTTTGGCAGATTTTGTGCCTGCGCCATCATCTTTTCCAAGGAGAGATGGGCCTTGGGTGTTGTTGGGGCCTTTCTCTTTCGAGATTCCACCAACCATTATGGTGGTAGGGGTGGCTTTGCCGCCAAGATCTATTCTTGTGATTTTTCCCTAGGATCTTGTTGTGCCCCTTCAATAGTATGAGTTTCTTCTAGCTCCTTCTCTGTACCTTTGGTTCTCTGGCAATACTTGCTCTGGTGATACCTATTTCTTCTACCTGGATGTCTGCATCCTTAGCAATATTAGGATCATCATTCGTTGCCCCCGGGTTTTCTTCTTCATCTTGTTGCTGCTCTTTGTCAACTTCTGTTGCTGGGTTGTCCTCCTCCACTGGTGTATCTTCCAGAGGTGGGGGAGGTGTTGAGCCAAGATTTAATGTTTGGGCCACTGTGATCACTTCCCTGAATGTTATCTTGGGTGGCAGCGTTTGGAACATGACAGTTGGGGTCACGGTTGTTTTCGTGGGTCTGGTTTCCCTAGCTGATGCCATTTGTTCATTTTGCGTTTGTTTGCCTTCAGCCTCCACAACCTATATCTCTGGGACTCTAGAGGTTTCCACCTACTCCTACCCTTTTTCTTCCTCTACCTGGGCTTCTTGTTCCTATGCTAGTTCTTGCTCTAGAACTTCTTCCTACGCGGCGATTTCTTCTGTCGACTGTATGATGCCCCCTACAAATTTCCAAACTCATCAGCTCTAAACACATCGTCAAATTCTTCATGGGGAGGGGGATTCTCTAGGATGTGCTCTGGTTCTTTCTCTAGCTCTGGGGAGTCAGAAGAAACAATTTGTACTTCTAGGATGTTTGGCATCCCGAGCTCTTGCTCTTTCCTTGGCTTCAGATTGAGCCTCTTCTTCTGCCTGGTCACCAAAGGAGGCCGTACATCCCTTAGAGTTGCCTCTTCCTCTTCCACTCCACTTCCTGTTTCTTGAACCATTAATGTGGCTAGTGAAGGAGAAGAGGGAGGATGAACGGGCCCGGTCATGAGGACCAGGGTGGCCAACTTTGTGATCAGTTTCTCCTTCATTTGCTGAGAGGCTGCCAGTGTTTGTTGCATCTGTTCTTTGATGGGGGATACAAATGGGGATTGTGAAGGAGTCCCCATGATTCCTTTTCCTTTTTCCTCTCCCTGTGAAGAGGTTCTAGCCCCGGGGGTAAATCTCAGCGTTGTCGGGCCCACTCGATGCGTACTCCCTGGACATGCCCTTTTGGAATATTCATGGCTTTGCTCAACCACATCGCGGGTGATATCTTCAATGGTTGGCCCCCCCTGCACATCCCAATTTATTGGAGGGAGGGCCATCTTGTCTATTACCCTTTCCTTGTACTAGGGGTCTATTGTGGACCTGGTGTCTGAGAAGTTGCCTGAGAATTTTTGGAGCTTTAGCCTTTCCATCATCCCCATTGTCATCCAGACAAAGTGGCAGCTCTGGACTTCAAATTCATCTTGGAAATCTTCCCAGAAGTTCTCCATGTGGAATATGTGGGGCTCTGATGCCCAGGGAAGTGTCTTTGCAATCTTGCCTAGCGGATCAAATTTCTTCCAGACCAGATAGGATTCAGTTAGGCCTAGGCTTTTAAGTTCATTGTCTACCTCTTTAGCTATGGCCAGACTGCATGCGTAATTCCCACAAGTTATTGGGAATGGGACATTCACCACCTTCTTTACAGTGTATAAGGTGTGCAACTCTAGCATCTATCTACAGTATTCCAAAAGGATTATTTTGTTTCCACAATGTTTGGGCAACAAATAGGGTTTCCCGGAGAAGTCAGTTACCCGAATGTAAGTATGCTGCTGGAATTGGATGTAGTAGTGGCCATAACTTCTGACTAGATCCATTTAATCCTTGGAGAGTTAGTACCCAACATCCTGGGTGGGTGTGAGTAGATTGTAGTAGATGAAGGCGTCGTTAACTCGGTAGAAGCTGAGGAAACTAGCCTCCCATTGGATTTGTGGGAAATAATTCCAAGGAGTCTTTTGCCCCGGGCCAACTCCGAGTTCACCTGAGGTGATTAGCCCATTTGTAACAGGGAATTGTTGTGGTAAGGCCCAAAGAACATAGGACATCATATAAAACTTATGGGTCCGGTCCACCTGAAGGAACTATGAGTCCACATGGTATGAAATGATGGTAGCCCAATCAAAATACTACTCGCCGGTGGAGATGCCAAGTAGGAAGTAGTACGTCTATCCTAAAAATTCCTAAGCATGGGGCTACCCAAAGATCTGGTATAGTGCTATGATCCCCATTTGGATAATTTCCTTAAATTCAGATCGGGGGATCTCTATCTTCATTCTCTTTGAATCTTTCTTTGGGGTCTGTAACCATTTATTATTAAGATATTTCTGGGCCATAACCTCTAGCTGTTGAAATTGTTCCAAGGCATCATATCTGGTGATGATGGCTGGTTTGTCAAACTGGGGGATCCTTAATCACACCCAAAAATTTGCAGCGTTAAGAGACACCATGGGAGTGGGATATCCAGTCGGAACCAGAGCAGTGAGCATGATGGCCCAGATGGAAGAGTTGTAATGTGCTACAAGGGTGAGGACAAGTTTCAAGGCTTGCACAAAGCATGAGAAGCAAGCTGCCTTCAAGATCCCAGATTCCCCAACATTGATGGCCAATTGGTCCCTAACCTACCCCTGAATCAACATCATCTTAACCAAGGCCTGCATTTTTGACCACATCCTGACGCTGGTGTCGATGACCAATTGAACTTGGGACTTGATCTTTGATCCCACAACAACATTGTCTTTCAAATATTTCATACTGAGGGGCAGTTTCTCCAAGGCCCTCTCAATTTTGGACCTGATGGCTGCCCTGGTGACCGCTGTGGAGGGGAGCTCTAGACTCCCGGGTGGTGAGGATGCAGAAGCCTCTGACATAGTGAAAGTGTGGTGTTTTTGAGATCCTACAAGGTAAGACGACCGTTAGAATTCATGAATAAATAATACTCCGGGATCCGGAGATGTTGCCACTGAGGCACGTCCTTCACCTGAAAAGTTAGCTTGAGTCAAAATCCTGAAAAGATATATGTATAATGTAGACTTGGGGAATTAACCATTATCTGGGCTTGGGGGTTTCAGCATGCTTGACAAAAGTAAGATATGGACTGGATGAGGGCGAAGGGCCCGGGGTCCAAAAAACTAACCGTTGGCGATAGTGACTGGAAAGTGAGTTGTCAGGCCCACGTGGGAGTCACATGGCTATGCAATAAATGGGGAGTTATGGTGATGATGGTGCCAACTCTATGAATGCACGCAAAATGGAGGCCACTTGGATAGTTTTGAATGCATGCATGGGACATAAATGCACCATAAAGGCTGATTGACGACAGAGAGAGAAAACCGCCTGGTTGAAACCAACAAAGAGCCAAACTCCAACTAGGTGGTATTCTGCCATGGGGCGAGCTCACAAACTTAGGTGAAATGTAGACAATGTACAACAAGCTTGACACAAAACTAGATGGATATACAACACATATACACAAAGACATGGCATAGCCAAAGGGTATACACACAGAAATATAGAGGGTCAAAGGCCAAAACATATATACACAAAGATATAGTATTTACGAGCTCTTTACAAATTTACACAATATCTACACAACTAGACCTACGAAAAAATACAACATATACACTAATCTACAGTTGCGCAGAGGGTGGACAACCCCTTGGTAGAGCCAACCCACCAACGGGTGGCGAATCACAACCGAAGATGTGAAAGGCAAAAAGAACCCAAACCAGAATGAAGCAAAAACTAGAAAGAACAAAGCAGAACCAGAGAACCTACCTTGAAATCTGAAGAACAACAAGAAAAGAAGACCCTAGGACCACTCTGCAATAGCCTCAACCTTTGAATGATCATTGATTAGCACCAAAAATCAACTCGTGATTATCCACTAAGCTCAGTTTAATTCGCAACTTAATCACACTTAAAATTGCCAAGGAATCACTCTAAAAGCTCTAAGTATTTTAATCATGGTAATTGTGAAAGAGACATGTAATATCTATTTATACCCAAGGTAAAAAAGCAAGTTACCTTCTTTCCCACGGACTTCGGAACAAGCAAACCTCTAGACTCTGGGTCCGGGGATCCCATGAAACCATACCTCCCCGTGAGGAGAAGACATCATGGCAGAGGATCCCAGAGTCTGGAATCCGGCTTTGGAAAGAACAACCAACTCCAGGACCGGGTCCCAGAGACACAAAAGACAAAAGTAGAAAGAAAAACAAACCCCACAGGAGGGAAAACCTGGAGAAGAAACAAAGAAAAACAAAGGCAAAGAAAATAAGGCAAGAGCCAAAAGCGAAAAGAGGGGACCCAAAATTTTGCACACAAAATGTAGGGACGGGTATGCAAGACATAACATGATCTCCCTCGCTAGAGGATTTATAACTCCTCAAAAGTCACCCTATTAAAGGATTTACACAAAAAGACTTGTTAGAGTCCACCATGTCAAGGGATTTAACTTTCCAAGCTATCCAAGTTAGCCTTGAGCAATGAAATCAAATAACTAATGTGCAATGGAACTACTTCCTTGTTATATCCTATTCAATCTCTAAAATATGGCACAATACTCTACCTCTATCTCTGATCACAACCTCCAAAAAAACTATCACCTTCTCATAAATTTCATGATTTAGCTTGCCTTTATATATATGTTTTTAAGTTGGTTAAAACCTTTAAAAAAATGCACAAGTCAATCCCCAATATTAACTATCCACATGAAATTCCGTGTGAAACAAACCCAACATGTTGGCCCAAAATGTAATACAAGTATTTATTACAAAAATATTGACACTAACTTAACTTTCTTGACCATATGATCATCAGAAACCAATTGGTAACTTAACTGGTTCATACTTGTTAGAAATATTAAGAAAAAAAATAGAGATTAGGAAATAGGAAAGAATCCAAGAGAGAGTTGCAAGAAGAATTTTACCATAACCAAGTTAAAGAATGACAATTCAAGAACTTTCACCAAAAGCACCAATAAGCTCAAGATCAACACCAAGTTAATGTTTTTGAAAGGGGAAAACTAAGAAAACCCCCTTGTGCATAAATATGAACAAGACAAGAAGCCAAGAGAGGGAGAGAGAGAGCTTGAGAAATAGCTCATTACAATATTACAAGAATGAGAATGAGAGAAGATAGATGAAATATGAGAAACAACTTAGAACCATGTGAGAACCCCTTAGAACCCTAAGAAGTGTGTAAGAACCATCTCTTAAGTAGAGATGAGCGGAACAATTTGCATGTAAGTCCCATACTCTATGTGTGCCACATTCACATTTGGTGTGTGTCATGTGTAGGAATCCTCTTAAGGAGGAATATCTAATTTCCTTATTAAAGGAATTAAAAATATGAGACACGACCTTGGTATATCTTTTAATTACAATATACCAAGGAAAGATTAATTTCTAACAATACTAAACATATCATCAAAATACTAACTTCCAAAAAATGTCAAGTTAATAATTGTGATCATAAATTTGAACTTATATGACCATAATAAATCTCCAGTAATGATTGTACCACCCAAAGTGCTTGCAAACTTCATTGCTACTCAAAACACTTCCTCTTACTCCCTCTATGCCCACCAGTCAGAACACTTAGCATAAAATACTCTACCTATTCATCTAGTCGATCAATATCCACAACCTACTCACCAAATTTGATATGGTTTCCATCAATGAAAACCTCCAAGTCATGAAACACTTCAACTGAACTCCAAAATCCATAATAATGCCAACAATATCCCCATTTGGTATTGATGACAAAACATAGTGAAAATATCCATCTAAACATATATAGACTAATAAATATATATTTATAGTAATCACTCCCTCAACTTTATTTTCACCATACCGATCATGTTAGAATTTGAAGAATTCAATCACCAAGATCCACGGTATGCAAAATATCCGTCACAAAAGCAAAGAATGGAGACACAACTCATAATGATTTGAAAGATGAAATATTCATTCAAAGAGAGAATAGATGGAATTACAAAAGAATTAATAATTACAAGGAGATCAATCCTTATAAAGGAGATTGAACACTAAGGGGTGGAGAAACCTAGGTTGAATGATAATAATTAATAATAGAATTAATTGTTATATGCCGAAAGTTTAGCTTAAGTGAACTAGAGATAAAAAGTAACTTAATAATTAAATCAATAATGATTTAATTAATATGTGAAAATACCTTTTTACTCTAACACCCCCTCTTAAGATAAACTTAGGGAGAAGATAAAAACTTAGAAACAACTACTGAAAGAAGGAAATGGGTCCCGAAAACATGGCCTAATCAGGTACCCAAGTACACAAATCTCTGTAAAAAGGAGAAAAGGAGAAAACCCAGTGGGAAAATTTATCTCTGAAAAGAGATGAAGCCTAGTGAAGGACTAAAGAAGCCTCCAAAATAGAGATTGTCCCAGTAAATAGGAACAAAGGTCAGGTAGAGAAGACTATAATCTGCATGAGTGCCCTCAAATGAAACTTCTCGAATTAGGATGGCAAACAAAGGAAAACATTGGAACTCGAACAGATGGCAAAAATACCAAAGTCTAAAGAGATGATCAAAAGAAGAACATGAAGTACACCATTGAAGCATGAAGATGAAAACACTGTCAAATAATAACTACTGGAACCTCCACTGAAATAGAATCTGATCAGGTACAGAAGACTGTAATCTGCATGAGTTCCCTCAAATGATACTACTCGAATCAGGATGGAAAACAAAGGCAAACATCCAAACTTGAAGATACAGATGGCAAAAAATACAAAGTTCTAAAGAGATGATCAAAAGGTGGAAGAATGCATCCAAAATAGGAATGAAAGAAGTTTCCATATGGTAAATGATCCATCTCACCAAAATGCATAGGTACCCAGCCACTACATCTTCCTAGTACATAGGAACAAATACTGAATACATAACTCACTCAATAGAACCAAGGAAGCATTAGAACCAATAGGATATTCCCCCCATAGTGCTAAGCATGGAGAGGCATGACAGGTACACTAAAAAAAAATTCCAAGAACAAATGCATGATGAAGAACCATGAACATGGAAAGTGCTGAAGAGAGTACAAACACATATAAAGGATGGTGTTGTGGAAGGATCACTCTCCTTACACACATCATGAGGCTAATATCGTGGAAGGAACACTCACTTGACAAAGGTAAATGGCAAATAAGGCAAACATCAAACCCCCCTAGCACTTTATTATGTAGTGTGAGTATAAATAGGTGCACAACGTGCAAGATCCCAAGCATGCAATGATGTCACTTTACCTTAGTGCATTTACAAAAAAGAAATGCTACAAAATGATGTCTACAATGTTCAGGAATGACACAAAGCTATAAGAACATAAGTAACAACTAAAAATGAGTCATCCCATGCAATGAAAATGATCCCAAGACCTGAAACATCCAAGATATCCACTAGAATGCCAAAAAGAAAAATGTGAATAAAATATACCTGGAGTTGATTCTGTTAATGAGACCCATACAAGAAGAAGGAGAACTAAACCAGCTTTCCGACGATATGTGGAAATTGAAAAATAGAGTCTGGAGGAGCAAGATATGGTGACCGGAGTGCAAAAAGGAACCTTGACTTTGACTGGCAAAAAACCCTGCAAGATGAAAAATAAGAAAACCAAACTTGGAAAATCAAATTGGTCTATAAATTTTTTTCCCTTTTTTGCTGAAAAAAAAACACATGCAAAACCCAAAATATGGGTATTTTTAATTTTTTTTTTGAAAAATCTTGAAAATGAAATTTTGGTATTTTTTTTCATCTGCATCAAAAATTGTGCCCAGAATAAGGCCATACAGGCATTTTTTGCCTTATAATGTAACTGTATCCAAATTGGATGTGTCTTATATGGAAATAGGGGTTTTGGGGCATTTTGAGAATATCTGTGAGGTCAGTTTATCTCCAAAGTGCTCCAAAAAATTTCTCCCCTCCAGATCCACACAAAAAAATCTAAAAAATTGAAACCCTTGAAGCTCTAGAAAATCTTGAAAAAACTTAAGAACAGGCTGCAACAATAAGGCTCTGATAGCATGTTAGAATTTAAAGAATTCAATCACCAAGATCCACTGTATGCAAAATACATGTCACAAAAGAAAAGAATGGAGATACAACTCATAATGATCTTAAAGATGAAATATTTATTCAGAGAGAGAATAGAGGGAATTATAAAAGAATTAATAATTACAAAGAGATCTGATGCAGAGCAATGCTATAAGGAGCCACAAGTGAACCCAAGTGCTCAAACTAAGAAAATTTGATTCCTCATTCATCTTTCCCTCTACAAGGAAAAAAACAAGGAAATATTCATATTTCCTAAAAACCAATCAATATATTGGTTGAAACACTTCATTTAGGCTCCATGGGTATGAAATTACCCATTGGTTTGTGTAGCACACACCTCAAATCACTAAAACCAATACTATCTTAGAAATCCTTGTAGTCTTTTCTAGGTGTTTTCCTAAGACAACTTTTAATTTTGCAAAGGGAATTGGAAAATAAATTATAGAGTTAGGTATCCTTTAGGAGGTTACAACAAACCCAAAAGTCACAAATACCAACTCTACTCCAACACCTCTGAACACCTGCAAGACACACATACCTAATTGGCGAAATTAGGCTTGGTTTGCAAAGCAAGTATCAAGAGATGGGTAAAAAGAGTTTATAGAATCACCCATGAGTGTTCAACTAACCCAAAATACCCCAAAAAAGAAACCTACCAAGTCTCATCATAAAATCCATTCATCTGTTCATACATTTTCTTACTTGACTAGTCAAATACATGTAGATATTTGACCTAGGGCTTGATCTTAAAAATCACAAACCTAATTTTGAGTTCCTGAGCTTCTAAAGTCCTATAGTACATGTTCCTAAATTTCATTTTCCATGTGGCCTTGAGGATCCACTAGAGAAATCCCAAGTTAGGGCTCCATCTTATGCACATACCAAAAATAGGAGGGTTTCTGGACTGCACTTACAAAAACACTTCTAACTTATACAAATCAATACTAAATTGAATGAAACAAATTGCAACAAAAATTAAACTCACAAAACCATAAAAATATGTTACTGGTTTTGCTTAGTGGAATCAAAAAATTCCGTACACACTCAAAATGCTCAGAAAACTATTCATATTCCTTCAAAACTTATCAATCCATACATATCTGTTACATATTTGTCTTTTCTCTCTTTCTCTCCTCTCCAAGGGAGCATTTTTATATCATCATACCATCGATTCAACTGCCCCTCTACGAGTTGTAACCAATGAAATACAAAATGACACTATGTTAATTTACTCGGCAATATGTTGACAACCTAACGCTCGATAACAAGCAACTTTATTCGGTAACTATGCAACTTGCTCGACAACTATGCAACTTTGCTTGGAAACTATGCAACTTTGATAGTTTTTATGAAATGTTGAAAAATACAACCAAACTCACTCTAAACACTTAGGGGGGAATCAAAACATGAAATAACCTTTGACTAAGGTTCAAAAAAATCAAAATGATAGGATCTCTGGTTTTAATGACTTAAGGAGACCTTAAGGTTTATAGAGTACCTTAAGACCCTTAACCTTACAAAGTAGACCAAGATCTTACAATAGGATGGTCCAAGGAATTGATCCTTTATTCTTAAAATAAAATTTTCCCTAGAACTGAAAATGCAAACAAATCTATCCTATCATAGAATAAGCTGAGGGTGCTCGACACCATATTCCTCTTGACAAAAGAAACTCAAGTCTCTTGAGTTGGTATGTATGAAAATTTGAGTCTAGTATTTTCAATGGCTTCAGGTGTCATCCATGAAGCATCTTACAAGGGTTGGTTTTTCCACTTGACTAGAAACTCATAGTAAGTTTCCCTTCTGGTTTGATTAGCCACTCTCTTGTCAATAATGTATTCTATCTCTAGAGAAAGTGGCCTAGGTAGGTCCTGGAGCAATTTCTTTGAGTCTGGATCCTGATCTCCTATAGTAGAGACATTATCAACAGTACCTTTGAAAGCATATATGTCAGTAATGTTGAAGATAAGAGATAAACCAACACTAGGAGGTAGATCAATCTTGTAGGCATTGTTTCCATATTTCTTGAGAATTTTGAAAGGACCTAAATTCTTCATCATTAAATTAGTATATTTATCCTTAGGTAACCTTTCCTTTCTAGATGGATCATCACCATATCTCCAACTTCAAACTGCAAATCCCTTCTCTTTTTATCAACACATTCTTTGTATTTAGTGGAGGTATGTTTCAGCTTGGCTTGGACTTGTTCATGGATGTCCTTCATGACCTCAAAAAAATCTTCTGCTAGAGAACTCCTCTTGGATAAATATTTCACATCTCCAAGTTTTAGAATACCCCTAGGATGGTTACCATGCACAATTTGGAAAGGGGTTAAACCAGTGCTTTTGTTCACTGAATCATTATAAGAAAATTCTGCTTGAGCTAATATTCTATCCCATGTGGTACCATGTTATTTTGTGAGGTATATTAGAAAATTCCCAAGAGACCTTTTGATGACTTCAGTTTTACCTTCTAATTGAGGATGGTAAGCAGATGATAGTGACAAAGTTGTACCAAGTTTCTTCCAAAGTGTCCTCCAAAAGTGTCTTAAAAACTTCACATCTCTATCTGAGATGATGGACAAGGGTATACCATGAAGTATAAAAATATCTTTGAAGAACAAACTTGCAATGTGAGAAGCATCATGAATGTTTTTGCAAGGGATGAAGTGAGCCATCTTTGAAAATCTGTCAACAACCACATATACACTATCATAACCAGTCTTGGTCTTTGGTAGTCCTAAAACAAAATCCATGCTGAGCCAATCCCAAGGATTATCAGGGATGGGAAGTGGTGTATAAAATCATGTATTTGAGGTATGGCCTTTATCCCTCTGACAGATCAAACAAATTTCCACAAACCTTCTGATATCTGACTACATTTTAGGCCAGAAATAGAACCTTTTCACTAAATCAAGGGTCTTATCTATCCCAAAGTGCCTTGATAAGCTCTCACAATTTTTTTATTTAATAATATTTTCCCTCATTGAACATAGAGGTATACACACTTGACTTCCCTTAAACAGTAACCCTTCTTGAATGATAAACTTTGAGAAATTAGTATGATACATGTCCCCTAATTGCTTGCAAACTTGATAGGCTTCCTTCAAGTCTTCAACTTATAAGTACATATCTTTCAAAGTAGGAATGCCCACACTTTCCAACTAGATTTATTGAATAATTAGATTCCTCCTACTGAGAGAATCAAAAAATTTATTAGTTACTCCTTTCTTGTGCTTCATGGTGAAGGTGAAAGCTTGGAGATATTCCATTCATTTCAAGTGCCTCTGATTCAATTTCTCCTATCTATTCAGAAAACTCAAGGCATGATTGTTAGTATAAACAACAAACTCCTATGGTAATAAGTAATGTCTCCATTTTATTAAAGACTAAACCCTAGCATATAACTATAAATCATAAGTAGAATAATTTTGCTTTGCCTCATTGAGTTTCTCACTAAAGAATGCCATAGTTTTACCCTCTTGGATCAAGACACCACCATTATCTCTCTTGCTTGTATCACACTCTAATGTGAAAATCTTATGGAAAAAAGGAAGGAATAGTATAGGTTGTTGTGCAACCCTTATTTTCAAATACTCAAAATACTTATGTGCATCATGATTCCAAACAAAGTGACATTTCCTAACTCCCTTTATGGTATCAATAATTAGTGCACTAACCCCACTGAAATTCTTAATGAATTTTCTATAAAAGATAGCTAGTCCATGAAAACTCTTTACCTCACTAGCTGATTTAGGAGATGGCCAATTAAAAATGGCTTCAACTTTGGAGGGATCCATCTTTAAGTTGACCTTTGAGATGAAAAAACCAAGGAACACAAGTTCTTCTTGCAATAACACACACTTCTCCAAGTTGATCCTCAATTGTTCTTCATGCAACCTTTTAACACCATATCCAAATGCATTAGGTGATCATGTTCATTATTACTAAAAATCAAAATACCATCTAGATATACAACAACAAAGTGATTAATGAAAGGTTTAAGAACCTCATTTATGAGTCTCATGAATGTACTTGGTGCATTGGAAAGACCAAAATGCATAACAACCCATTCAAAAAAACCCTCATTGGTCTTGAAAGTTGTCTTCCACTCATCTCCCTCTCTAATTATGATCTGGTGGTAGCCACTCTTCAAGTCAATTTTTGAATAGTACCTTGCACCTCCCAAATAGTCCATCAAGTCTTCCATTATTGGCATTGGGAATCTATAGTAATCCTGTTGATGGTTCTTGAGTCTGTGCACAACCTCCATGTACCTTCTTTATTTGGAGCTAGGACTACTGGAACAACACAGGGACTAATAATCTTCCTAATGAAATAATTTTCCAACAATCCTTGAATCTGTCTAGACACTTCTTCATTCTGTTTAGGGGTTAACTTATAGGAAGCCTTATTAGGTAGTGTGGATCTAGGGATGAGGTCAATACAATAACTGATCTCCCTCTTTGGTGGCAAAGACTCTGTACTACTATATGCAGCTATGCCCTTATACTTAGTCAATAATTCTTGTACCTCTCTAGGACCAACATCTCTCCTTGGTTCTCCATTCTTTGGTTTCTTTTAGGACTCCATTTTATGTTCAAAAATGATAGAAAAACATGGTGTTTTCTCCTCTTTAAGAACTCTCATGAAATCCTTTTCACCTACAAACATCACACTATTAGTCACAGTTCTATCCTTGCTATTATCTGGTAAAGGTGTCATTGTGAAAATTACACCATTCTTGACTAGGGTGTAGACATTTATCTTTCTATCATGTTGAGCATTAGTATCATATTTCCAAGGTCTTCCTAATAGGAGATGACAAGCATCCATGGATACAACTTCACATAAAAATTTATCCTTATACTCCCCAATATGAAAATCTACCCAACATTATTCATCAACTAGGGTCTTCTGATCCTTAACCAAGATACTTTATATGGATTGGGATGTGGTATTCTTTTCAACCCAAGATTTTCTATCATTTCTATAGAATCTAAATTCTCATTTGAACCAGAATCAACAATAACTTTCCACACCTTTCCATTTACCTTACAAGAGGTCTTGAAAAGAGGTTTCATTTGAGGTGGCTCCTTATTTATGGGCATCTTTAAGAGTGTTCTGTTGAACATGATGCATTCTCCTTGTTTAGGTGCTTCAAGCCTTGAAGTTATGGAGTGATAAGAGGACACACTCTGATTGTCATCTTCTTGTGTCAACTGCACCCTTCTATCTCCTCCTTGTCTATTTTACCAATCTTTTTAGGACACCGAAAAGATTGATGCCCAATCTAGTTATAAGTGAAGCATTTACTAGTGAAAACACTAGGTCCTCTTCCACCAAATCTTCCCATACTCTTTTATCTCCTACCTATGAAAGTACCCCTGTTACTTGACTCTCCCTCTGATTCTTAATTGCTAGATTTGCCTTGGTTTCTTGGATATGAACCTCTGCCATTGAATCTGCCTCTACCTTTGAAATTATTTCCTCTACCTCTATTATTTTTTTCTCCTTTCCTTTTCTATTTTTCCTCAATCCTAAGTGCCATCTGAAAACATTTGTGTACTAATTCTGAATTAAACAAGCTCATTTCATCTTGTATGCTGAACGTCAACCCATTAAGGTACCTTGCAAGCTTTTGTTTTTCACTCTCATGGAATTTGGCCTTTAGTGTCAACTTATGAAATTCTTCAGTATGATTACTTACATCAAGGTCCTTCTGTCTAAGATCTTGAAATTTTTTGTGGAGTGTAACTTCAGAGTCTTCTGGTACAAATTGTTTCTTGACTTCTGATAACATTCTCCTCCATTATGAGATAGGATATTTCTCTTCTTCAACTCTTTCATTTTTTAAGAAATTCTGCCAACTCAAAGCTAGACCTTTCATCTTGGACTTAGCAATCTTAACTTTCTAATTTTTAGGGACATCATCAGATTCAAAGTGATTTTCCAAAGCTTCTATCCAATCCATGCATTCTTCAGGGTTATAGGTGGTTTTCCTAAGACAAATTTTACTTTTGCAAAGGGACTTGGAAAATAAATTACAAAATTAGGTATCCTTTAGGAAGTTACAACAAACCCAAAATTCATAGAGACCAACTCTACTCCAACACCTCTGAACACCTGCAAGACACACATACTTAATTGGCCAAATTAGGCTTGGTTTGCAAAGCAAGTATCAAGAGATGGGTACACAAAGTTGATAAAATCACCCAAGAGTGTTCAACTAACCCAAAATACCCCAAAAAACCAACCTACTAAGTCCCATCAGATGATCCATTCATATGTTCATACATTTGCTTACTTGACTGGTCAAATACATGAGGATATTTGACCTAGGGCTTGATCTTAAAAACCACAGACCTAATTTTGAGTTCCTGAGCTTCTGAAGTCCTATAATACATGTCCCTAACTTGCATTTTCCAAGTGGCCATGAGGATATACTGGAGAAATCCCAAGTTAGGGCTCCATCTTATGCACAGACCCAAAATAGGAGGGTTTATAGATTGTACTTACAAAAACACTTCTAACTTCTACAAATCAATACTAAATTAAATGAAACAAATTGCAACAGAAAGTAAACTCACAACACCATAAAAATATGTTACTGGTTTTTCTTAGTGGAACCACAAAATTTCATACACACTCAGAATACTAAGAAAACTATTCATTTTCCTTCAAAACTTATCAAGCCGTACATATCTATCTTCTCTCTCCTACTCTCTGTTGCCCATTTTTCCATTCTGAGCAAATTGGCCTAGTCTGCCCTGTCTGGATTTTCTCTGTCATGGTTCCTAGGTCTTGGCTCTGCTTAAACCCCTGAAACCCTCAGTCTTTCATGCAAACGATGTAATAAACCCTAAGCCTTGGCTCATTTTATTTCAACGTTACTTTTTTAAGTCACTTATGGCATGTGCTATTTTCAAGTCGCTTGATCGCTTCAGCCTGGGTGAATATTATTTTCTTTCTCCTGACTTCGCTTTTCCTTGTGTCGCATGGTCTGGTGATCTTTTGGAATATTCCCTTTTTATCTCCCGACTTGGCTACCTCTCTTCGGTCGCGTAATCGCCAGATCTATGAGCAAGTCACATAAAGAATGGGGCCCGCCTTCAGTCGTGTGATCGCGAGAGGAATTAGCAAGTCAACGAAATGTCTCCCGACCTTGTGCCTATTTCATGTCGCATGATCGCTTGATTAGCTCAGTCAACGGTTAAGCTCTTTCTTCAGTCGCGTGGTCTCGTGATTAAATGGTGATTCAGAGATAACATTCCCGACCATGCGACTAACTGTTTCATGTTAAGTGATTTCCTTCAGTCAGGATGTCACTTGAGAAAAGGCTATGACTCAGTTGTTCAAAAAGTGATACATGGACAAAAGAAAAGATGACATCTGTCACGGGGCTAGTGGTTGTCGGGTGATCGCGTGACCCTCAGCGAATATTCCCTTTTATCTCCCGACTTTGCTTTTTGCTTTGTCGCGTAGTCTCTTGATCAAAAGGAATATTCTGTCTGTGTCTTCTGACTTGGCTACCATCCCTTGGTCGCTTTGTCGCTAGAACTGAGAGGTGACTCAGCGTCCCAGTGTGCAGAAAAGTAATCAGTGACCGTGTGACAAATGGCATATGGCAGGTGATGTGGGTCCTCAGTCGGGTGATCGCCAGATAGAGGAAATGGATCACCCAACTCAGTGACTAAGGGTTGTCGTGTTATCTTGTAAAGAGGCATGAGCATCTGGCAATCAGGCGACAAGCCGTGATGGTTAAAGGGTAGCAGTTAGGCGCTAGGTCGCTAGACAGATGATGAGTTAAGTAAAATGACTCGCGACTTCGATTTCACACGGTCGCCTTGTCGCTGGATTTAGGCTTGAGTTAAACAGAGGTTAAAAAGTGCTTTTGCCGCCAAGTCTGGAGATTTAACCAGGGTCAATGTCTGATACTCGCGACAAGGAGACTAGCCGTTGGTCGCTAGGTCGCAGGACTTTGAATTTGAATTTTTGGTGGCAAGTTTAACACAGAGAGCACTCAGTAGCCATGATTCCTATTTTCTCATATTCCAGAATTGATCAGAGGGGTTTCTAGTCACAGGAAATCATACACAAAGCAGTCTGTTGATCCCTAGAATACTTTGTTTCAATAATATTTTAAAAAGGCAGAAATTCAACGTGTTGCAGAGCAGAACATAAATTAAGCTGAGTTTCCAGAAGTACCAAGAGAAAGGATAAGAAGTCTTAGGCGGTGACAAGGAGAACACTTGGCTATGCACTGTTCACGGACAAGAGAGGTAGTTATTGCAGAGGAGTATAGGTGAACAGGTGTGCATGACTATTTAGACTGAACATAAATGCTGCTAGCCGCCGTTTAACAAATCTGATTCCAAGTGCGAGATCGAGAAGGTCAGGAAAATATCCATGAATATCTATTTTGACTCAGTCATTCTCCACTGCTTTCTCTCTGTCTTTTCCTCTCTCCTGTGTTTTAGGGTTAGGGTTTTCCATGATCATCCGAAGCTTGTTGTATCCTAAGAGATCCCAAGATGGTCATAGCCATATATATAGCAGAAAGTTGCTTTTTTGAAGGAGTTCCATTGTTATTCAGAAAAGTGTGCTTCGTGAAATTTTTCTGTCCTTAGTATATTTTGTGTCTAAGTCTGTAACTCATTGGGTTGAAAGGTAGTCTGATATTTGTAGTATTTTTGCTCCTGTGTCTAATTATTTCATCCATCTACTTCTCTTCTGATTCTATGACGGCTTGCTGTTATCGTAATTACCTTGTACCTCATTTTGTATAATTCATGTTTATCCTCTTTTGCAATCAATAACTGAGTAGATGTTTTACCCCTTATTGATCAAGCTGATTCTGGTTCATTATGTGTTGTGTCTATTTCACTTGGATTACTGTATTGTGAAGTTTTCTCTTCCCTTGTAGTAATTTTAGTCTCTGACCTTCACATGTTTGCTAAGAATCATGTGGTAGAAGTTGTGTTAGTTGAGTTATATGGATGTGTAGTGTAGTTTCAAGGCAGAAGAAAGTAGACCCTATCTTGGTGTATCACC
>MU223424.1:1361016-1392627 GCA_018584345.1 Thuja plicata
GGATTTTTTATTTAAATAAAAGAGGAGGAAATTTCTTTTAATTAAATAAAGGCTTATGATAAAGTGATTTTATTATTTAATTAAAAGAGATTTTTAATTAATTAAAAGAGAGCATGTTCTCTTAATTAAATAATATTTTTATTTTTATTTTTTCTCTTTTAAATTAAATAAGGCTCAAACCTTAGGAAATATTGAATTGATTATGATTTGATCAAGGAAATTGATATAATTGATATTGTTGATATTTGAAAATATTGATTCAGGGATTTGACAAATTGAGAAATGGGGGCCCAAAGTCTAAACGACCATTTTAGGGTGCATACAGTACTGATATCAATCGATTTAGACAATAACTCATCAGCATGAAGTGATACTATATCACCATAGACCTCATAACCCTTCGGTAAATCCCAAGAAGTTATTGGTTGTACTACCTACATCATGCATGTATCAATATCCACAATAAAACATACATTATTTTTATACCTATCTACAATATCGGTTGGGATATGTTCTCTATCATGCATACATTTATGAAAATCCTTGAAATAACCCCACATAGTGTTTTTAAAGTTAATTCCTAACACTCTTAGGTATTCCTTAATCTGTACTACTGTAATTCTATCAGTTGACCACTAAATTTGTCCAATACCAAGAAAATGATTCCCCAAGTAGAAATATATACATACCAGTAGGGAACCATACTTGAATGTTTGTTTCTTATCCTTCTCAATCTGCTCCATGTTCACAAAGAAATGACCTCTCATGACCTTACATAGGTCATATTGTGCATTCTCCTTCACCATCAGATATGTATCATGAATACCACCACCAGGCACATTGTTCAATCGACTTGACTGGAAAACCTTGTAACCGATCACCATCAAAGCAAACTTCACTTCAACATATTTTATGTCATTGATTGTCATGGCACACTGATCTTGTTTAGACTTTTTTAGGAGAGTGAATTCACCAACAGGTATCATCCTAAGAACATGAACATCATTGATCGTGCATAATCCCATCACAGCATGAATAATCTCCTTTGCGATCTTATACATTTTGCCCAACCATAGGAACTGATCATGAAATTGATTCAGTACATATCTTATCCAATTGGTTTTGAATTCATCAGGTAGGTCAGCAATGTATGTGAAGCCCTTATCAGTCAAATTTGTATGCTCATCCTTTAGACCAGAATCACTACATAGTTCATTAAATGTGTTGAAAATAGCATTATAACCAAGATCTTCAATCTTGCAATGAATGAATGATCTTACATCCTTAGTCAATAACACGCCATGGGGTATCGAGGATAAAGTGCCAAAGGGATCATTCTATACTACATTCAATAGATGTAATTTGAAATTGGCCCTGGCTCCTCAATAACCTCAACCAAAACATGAGTGGCCATATCACTGATAGTGATCGACATATAAAGATACCACTTCAGTCGTCGATAGGGTTCTTCAACCACCACTTCACTTCGAGCATGAAAACATAACCTTCAATTCTCAAATACTTCGAAATGATTTTAGAATCACTAAATAAATACTCACAAAATTATTGCTTAGCTCATAGAATGCAAAAAATAACAAATGAATTTCACTTTTACCCTTATAACATTTCATTTCCAAGCAATAAATGGAAATGATCAAATAGTGCCTTTAACTGGTAACAATGACTAGAACATAAAAATTCACTAAATCATAAACAAAACCATTATGCGGTCACATAGAATCATATCAAATACAAGTTTCTTCAACAAATTCTTTCTAAACATCAATAGGCATCTAAATATGCTGATAAATATTACCGCACACTCAACTTAGGGGATAGGTTATAGATTCCTACTCGATTTTATCCCCCTAAGCCAATAATTTTGACTTAGTCTGACGATGAAGTCTCCACATTACCTAATGTTGTGGAGTTCTCGGTCAACTCATAATATTTCAATTCTCCTTTCTTAACCCATGTATCCTTCATCTGCTTTATGATTCCTTTAACATTTGCAACCTTCTTGCCTTTATCACTCATAGGCCTATTCACTGGTTGACCTCCAATGTTATTATTCTTTTCTCTATAAGACCTAGAAAGATGTCCAATATTACTATAATTGAAACACCCCATACCAGTTTGTCTCCACAATCCAACATTTCCTTTACTAGTTCTCATCCTACAATTCACTGCAATGTATCCAAAGTTGTGACAAGTAGAATAGATAAAATTCAATCAGTTACCTTGTTTAGTAGGTTTCTACTGGTTGAAATTAAAATTCCTTTGAATTTTGATTCTAGCCCTACACCCATTATCCTTATGAGCATAATCGTTATAGTAATAAAATTTACCATGAAAAATATTAGATCTAGCATTGTAACCATCAGATCTTCCAAATCTAGGAATAGGTGCATTAGGTCTATTTGGTCCAATAGGTCTAAACCTACAAACATTAATAGTATGACCTTCCTTGTCCAATTGAAACATACCAATATGTAATTCCTCTTACCATATTTGTTTTTTTCCCTTAGGCGTTGATCCTTCTTTTGCATGGATCCCCTTTGTACCAGATGACTCACCAATTTCAAATTCAAAAAAACCTAAACCTTGCTTTTGACTATTTCTCCTTTGGTTAGAGAGTTGTTCATCAAGTTTAGTATAATTCTTGTTGAACTTGTCCAAAAGATCAAAAGCACTCTTCAATTCTACTTTCAACATTTCATTCTCTTTCCTCATATTTTCATTTTCTCTTACAACATTGGCATTTTATTCATTCATATCACATAGGTGTTCTTCTAAAGCATCAAATTCTTTTTCAGATCTATGAAGCTCATCCATTTTAGTCATTAGGGTTTCATCTTTGGCTTTTAGATCATCTTCTACAACTTTCTTAGCCTCATCTGCAGTCTTACTTACTTCTAACTCTTCACCCATTCTTATAGAGAAGTTTTCTAATTCCCTTTACATGTTCTTCTTTTCTTTCTTTAGCTTATCCAACTCCTTATGTGTGTCCTTGTTGGCCTTAGCTAGCTGCTCATTCTCCTAGACCACAAATCCAACATCAGATCCACTTTGTTAAGATAATTTCTCAATGAGATCATGACTCTCACTCAATTGTTCAACCATATCTTGTCTCTTAGCCCTAGAAATATTCAATTGGTCCTTGATTTTTTTAATCATATCTTCAGCCTCTGCAAGTTGCCTTCTATAAAAATCTATTTCTTCCTTAAGGATTTCTCCCAATATGTTAGGCTTCTTCAAGGGAACTTGTCTTTGATACCAATTGTTAGTATATAGAAGCACTTGGGGGGCACTGAGATGGGGGGGTGAATGAGTGCAATCAGGAAATATACTAATTCAACCAATAATCTGATAAAGCTTTTAACCAACTTGTAGACAATAAAACATACAAGAATAGCTATGCGGTAAAAGTAAATCAATTAAAACATCCATAAAACATAACTCATAAAATAACTATTTTTCATCAGAAACCCTTGTAAGAGGGAAGAAACCATGGTGGGGATGACACCCACAATCTCTTCACTATAGTAAGTAGAGTTTCCCTGTTAGGAGCTTACAATACTTTGTTACGGGCTCACCCGGTTAGAAGTGACTAGTACCTTGTTAGAAGTACAATAAGATATGTTAGGATCTACCTTGCTAGAGGATTTATAACTCCTTAAAAGTCACCCTATTAAAGGATTTACACAAAAAAACTTGTTAGGGTCCACCCTGTCAAGGGATTTAACGTACCAACCTATCAAAGTTAGCCTTGAGCAATGAACTCAAATAACTAATCTACAATGGAACTTCTTACATGTTAGATCCAATTCAATCTCTAAAATCTCATGCACTACTCTTCCTATGTCTCTAATCGCAACCTTAAAAAATATGATCACCTTCTCATAAATCTCATGATTTAGCTTGCCTTTATATATATATATATATATATATTTTTAAGTAAGTTAAAACCTTAAAAACAATGCACAAGTCAATCCCCGATATTGACTATCCACACAAAAGTCCGTGTGAAACAAACCTAGCATGTCAGCCCAAAATGTAATACAAGTATTGTAAGAAACATACAAAAATGAAAAGAGCTAAAGGAAAGAATACAAGTGAGTGTAAAAAAAGGAAGTATTTTACCATAAACACAATGAATGAGAGATTTCTTCAAGATCTATCACTAAAACAATCAAGATGCTCCAAGATCAACACAATGAGACAAAGATTTTGAAAGGGGAAAAACTAAGAAAAAACCCGTGTATATAATATGAATGAGGAAAAAAACTAAGAGAGAGAGAGAGAGAGAGAGAGAGAGAGAATCTCTTTATAATATCTTCATCATAGATCAATCTTGATTGTTGCATTGTGAGAAATGAGAGAGGAGCATCTCTTAAATAAAGATGAGAGAGTGGAGTATGTAACTCCCAAGTCTATGAGTGCCACCATTCATAAGGTTGTGTGACAAGTGTCAATATCCTCATAAGGAGGTATAAAATAAATAAGAAATTACATAAAATTAGTTGTCCTCCCATTTGGACTAGATGAAAAATTACATAAGGATACCTTGGTTTATCCTTAATTAATTATACATACAACCAAGGAAAGATTAATTTCTAACACCCCCTTTAATATTTACTTGGGGAGATTAGATCAATGAGTATCAAACCCAAATGTTTACAATGATTTTGATATCTCTCTATAGAAAGAGTCTTTTTTAAGATATCGACAGCTGGATAATTTCCCTTTCAATAGATGAGGAAATCTCGTGTCTCTTCAACTTGTTCTGTTATGAAGTGATTATGGAGTGATATGTGCTCAGATCTTGAATGGTACATAGGATTCTTTGCTAAGGAAATAACACTTTGATTGTTACAATAAAATGGTGTAGGTGATTGTTGAGGAGGACCCAAATATTCAAGTGATCTTTGAGTTTTGAGAGATTCTTTAGATACATGCATACATTCTTTATATTCATATTCAGTAGAATATAGAGACATAGATTGTTCATATTTACTTCTCGAAGAAATAGCACCCGAATCTAAAAAAAAAGAAATAACCATTAGTAGATCTCCCATCATTGGGATCTCTTCCTAGAGATGAATCAATAAAACCTTTTAAGGAAAAATCAGAGTTTGAATTAGTCATGTAATCAGTAATACAATCATCAGGTTCATAAAGAAAATTTGTAATGGTTTCACCATTATATGAAGAATAAAGATGAGTAGAGCTAGTATAATCATCATCATTATTGTCATAATTATTATTATTATTATCATGAGGATTAGGATGAATATAAGGAAGTTTTTCCTTCACAACAACTAGTTTATTAGCACTACATTTAGAATCTTGAACTTTGGAGAAATCATGAAGTTCATCTTGAGAAATACACACATCTCTAGGAGAGTCAAAAGAATGCAAAGTAACATTGAGAAAAGTAGAAATAATATCCTCTTCTTGTTCTAAAATATCATTAAAGGGGGAATATGCATGGGAACAAGAAGAATCACCAAGCTTGAATGCATTATATGAAGAGAAAATTTTATCCCTTTGTATTAATGTTGTTTCATGAGGAAAATAGTAAGCTAGGGGGTCATCCCAAGAATAGTCATCATCATAATATTCATCTCAAATAGGAGAATATGTCAATTTGATTTCCAGGATTATGTTAACATTGTGATCAAATTAATACAAGAAATATATGTTAAAAGAAATCCAAAAGAGGGATTTAACAGAATGTCACCAGTTAATTTGCAAGAAATTCAAGATATTAAGAAAATTCAAAAAAATTGTTTAAATGAGAAAATAAAATCTTATTGCAACTAGATATAAAATTCAAAATTGCAATATGATTATAATGGTAATATATATATTGGGTTAAAAGTTTATTAAACAATACGAAGCAAAAATTTCATTTTAAAGTTTAAATTTATTTGTTAAATAAGAGATTGAACAAATTTGTTAAAAAAAAAAAGAATCTAATAATAAGGTTGAAAGAAGGAATCTAATGATTAAACAAGACGAGGAATAGAATGTGTTAGGGATTTTTCTTGCAGGTTCTTAAAACAGTGTGAATTCTTACTTTTTATATTTCCAATTTAACTCATGCAAGAGAAAGCCTAATTGATGAGGACTAATTCCTCCTTCTACTTTGAGATCCACAGGCTCAGGCGAGTGTACCTTAAAATGATTACTGATTCTCAGTATCTGTGATAGTGGATTAGGGCTTTCACTGATTTATCTATGGCCTCTTACTGCATCAATTAATAGAATAAGATAATTATAAACAATTTGACACAGAGCTTAATAAGCCAAACCATGAACATAACCATAGAAAAAATAAGTGAGATAAGGATTCTCGTCCTTCTTCCTTTTGGAGTTCTCTAAACCTAGGAGGGTTAACCTAGTGATTCTCTCTTTAAGGAATCAACAAACTGAATTGTATTCTCTAATACAATTGCTTACAAATATATATATTTTTTGTAACTAAAGTGTAAATGATTGATTTGTTTTTTTATATTTTGGATGATGATTAATTGCTTTCCAAACCCTGAACTAGTGCCTAATCCTTGGGCAAAGAGTCAATATCAAATGTAAATCCACAAAAAAATAGATTAATTTAAATACATGCAATTTAGATAGAATGCCTTACAGACTATCCTTTCACTCCAAAACCCCTGCTATCAGATCCTAACACTAATGCTTAGCTCTCTAGGATCACCTGTAAGAATTACTCCTTCCTTGAAAGAAATCACAAGTAACTGCATAATCACCTTGTAATTGGTATATCTAAAATGCCTTGCAAATTAAACATACAAGAGATAGAAAAAAAATATAAAGAGACAACACAAGACATAGAACAAAAAATGTAATGTATTTTTATTAATATTATTACTACTTCAAATACATTCAATAGACAATAAGCACAAAACTCAGACAAAATTGAGTAGTCTGCCTTGCAATTATATTTCACCTCTCATCCTTTTTACAAAAATGATACAAATTGCTATATATAGAGTCTAAAACATCTTGGAATCCTTAAAGACAAAGGATACAACAAGCTTCAGATGGTTTTAGACCTAACCCTAAAAGATAAAAGAAGACAAAAGACAATAAGACTCTAAGTGGTGGAAGGACAAATAGGAATACAATCAAATTTGATTTTGAAATCTCTTGCTAGCTGACACCTCTGTCTGAAGATATTATGGATAGCCTCCAATAGTTATTGCAATATTTAGTGACCTCCATTACAGGATAAAATACACTAATCTTTCTGATGACTAACCTCCCTGTGCTCAAAGATCAGGTGCCAGGTGTCCTTCTACTCTTCATCCATTATGTCTAGGTCAGTTGTCGCATGCTTCTTTTTCTTGGGCTTGGTGAGAACATCCCATGCTGCAACCTCTTCCTCTGTAGGTCAATTAAAGCTCTGAATGCTTTCTAATTGTTCCTTTTTCCTCTCCCATATAGCATTTTTTATGCTCTTGACATATGCCACAAACTTATTGAAGTTTGTCTCGGCCTTGAATGCTTCATCTAAGGTTCTATTGAACCTTTCCATATCCAACTCATTGTTTTCAGTAATAAATGGCTCTTTATTAGGTAGTAATGAATCGAATTATTTTCTCCATATCTCCATTGCCTTGATCTGATCATCCTCTATTCTTATTGAAGGAATAAAATTATTATATTATGGTCCAAACATGTTTAGTCTAGCCTCTATCCGATTCGCCTTGCCTTTAAAGAAGGACAAGGTTACTCCAATTTTCTCTATCTCTTCACCTACTTGTGTTGCTATTTCTGGTAGGTCTTCCCTAAGTGGCTGCAGGGCTACTAATCTCTCAAAAAAATTGGTCCTAACTAACCAAGTCCCAAAATAGGGGTTCAATGTTGAAACAAAATTAGTAACCTCTACTTGGAAACCATGAAACTTATTGTGGGCACCATGAATAAGATCAACCTTATCTTTTAGGATGTTAAGCCTTTGTAGAAAAATATTTAAAAAGGATTCTAAAGCCACATTATTTTTCTTTGTATCTTTCTTCTCTATTTCCTTCTCAAACTCCCCTGCATCCTCTATTTGTACCTCTACATCTGCAAATTATTTAGGCTTAGCAAGGGTAGCTTCATGAATCTCTTGCAACTTCTTGTTTAATTCTAATACTAGCTTCTCTAGTGCATTGATCTTAATTAAGACCAATTATCTATCTTTCACAACAAGACCTGCCTCATCAAATAGATTTTGATATCTATTTGACATCTGAACATATTTTGCTTCATTGAGATGAGAAAAGTGAGTTAGGGCTTGTGAAATCTCAAAATCCCCTGTATTGTGGATAGACCAGATGATTTTTTCCTCATCCAGCTTCTCTTGTACATTTATCAATGAGGGATTTTGGGTCTTGGGAGCTAAATCCCACATGGATAGGGTCTGAGACTGTGCATTATATCCACATCCCTTAATCATATCTCCTATCAGTGTCTCTATTGAAAATTTGATATTTGGCTGCCTCCTGATTTGATCTATGATGAAGGCCGAAGCCAGGTCCCATCCTTCTACAAGTAACATGCCACTAGACTTTACTAATTGTCTAGCTTCCACTGGGGTCATGTTCTCTGATTCTGGATCATATTATTGAAGAGCCTGCAAGGCTTCACTTGTTATTTCTTCTCCTCCTACCAATTGCAGCTGTGCCCCCACTTGTTGTTGTTTAGCCCAAATAAGAAAATCCTTGAATTCTTTAGTTTTTATGAATTCACCATCTTTCAAGAATTATTCCTGCTGTAGCTCCCTTTCATCTTGACATAATAAGAGAGGCATCTCAACATTATCTTTGGTGTCCTCTCTTTTCTTCTTTCCTTCTCTTATGATGTTCCTCAATTGATGATCATAGGCTCTGGTTCTAGTGAATAATCCACTCACTTTATCTTTTTTCCCCTTTTATGCGTTGACATCAGAAGGCTCCCCTGTTTCCACCTTTTGCTTTTTCTTGGGAGGTTCAGCAACTACCTTAGCCTCTTGTCCTTGTGTCAAATCTATTATGCTTTCCTCAGTTTGAGGTGGTGGATCCATTGGTGGAGGGCTATGTACTGAGTAATTACTATCACTGTACTCTAAGGATGAATGTTTGTTTGGACCTCTGTCCTTATCCTCTATTTGTTCTTCTAGCTGGATACATAGTGTTCCATAGGATTAAATCATCTTATCTAATCTCTGTAGATATGGCATATCAGGGAAATAACCCCCAAATAGGATTCCTTTCTTCTTAAGTTGCTGCTCTAAATTCATCAATTCTTGGAAATTTTTTTGTTCTAGCTATAATTTTAGCCTCTTCTAGGATGTTCCTAATAAGATCTTCCTCTTCACATTGCTCATGCACCTTAGTATTAGAAAGAGTGGATGTTAGGAGTGTTTTTGCACTGGATATAAATCACTTTGTATCTACATACCTATACAGGGCTACATTCATCTTGAAGTGGCTTAACCATCTACTCACTGGATTATAGGCCTATTACCAATTGTGAAGTCAAAAATAATAAATTGTCAAGGTGTGAATGTTCCTTTTTTGTGTGGATATAAATGCTCCTTATCAGTCAGCATAAGCTACCATATGAACTCCATGACAATAATTCTCGGTGGTACTCTGTATGGTAAAATGTGTGGAGGCTGGGAAAAACCATAAATTATAATTAGAGTGAAATTATTATGGTAATAAAAGTCTCCCAAATTGTGATCTCCATTCCACTTATCAACAAATTTGTAGGGCCTCAAAATTTGTAAGACCTTGATTGGTAGCCTAGTCATATTGACTCCCAAACTGCTTAAAAATGGATATACCATCTAAATCTGGAAAGCACAGAACTCATTCTCCTTGGATGTGTAATTCCATACCCTCAACCAGAGTTGTACAAGGTTGGATTGACCATGGTAGAATATTTTTGGTCTTAGATTGGGTTGGTCCATTATATTGAAATTATAGAATAAAATTAAATGCATCAGCAGGGAATACTAAAGGAATTTAGGGCTTCCTTCGTTCTTCTGGATATCCACAAACCCTTGGTGCATTCTTTCAATTACATATTGAATGTAATCATAATATGTGCTGACATAGGGACTTTGCATGTCCAAAAATATCATTAGCATATCTGAAGATATCCTTTCTTTTCCACTATCAACCCCTAGAACTCTACACAGGGCATAGGAAATGTACTTCATGTAAAAGGATAGGTCCTTGTAGAAACAGGGTGCATTGTCATTAGGAATAGGTCCTAAATAGTTTCTGGTTCCTTTTGGCACATGGGCTTGAATTAATTTGGCTACTACACAGGCCTCCCTAATATAGCTAGTAGCTAAGGCTTTCATGTTTATCTCTATTGTGCAAGGGTTGTATATATTGAATACTTTCATAAATGATGCCCTATCAAGAGTTAATAGGATTGTACCATCATCCTTTTTGATAGTCTTTGAGATTGTGTCATACCTATTAGCCATTTCTAATAATAAATCCACATCCAAAAACACATTTGGAACAATTAATTTTTCTATCCTTGACGTCCAAGGGTTTGACACAGGAACATGACCCTCACTATTCTGATGGAAATAATTAAATAAATGATATCCTGAATAGTCAAGAGTCTTAGCATCTCTAACATAAGCCATATTATCACCAAGGTATTTGTCATTTACCTTATTTCCTTGATTTGATCCTGGAAGGAGAGCTACAAATTCTTCTAAGTAGTTCCTTTTCCCCTTTTGGTCATCATCAGCATCTTTTCTCTTCTCATTGGTTGAAGCAACGCTCACTGCTCTGCTCATCTTGTATGCACTGAAACAATGCTGATCAAATCCTTTGTCTTTACTATGAAATCTGGATAATTCTGTTATCTTGAAAGCACTTAATAATTTATGCGAATTCTTAGCTTTGAAAATTGAAATATTGGTAAACTAGAATGAACAACGGTAATGCTTATTTATTCAAAGAAATCAATGCATAGATTTTATTTTAAAATCATGAATTTGCAATTCAGTCACTTCTATCATTACTTCTACATACCGTGATATCAATTTCTCCTCCTAGCCGTGACATTTGAAACTGACAAGTGAACAATTTTAAATGAGTGCTTTTTCATTTAAAACCTTATTATATTCGAGTCAGGCTCAAGATCTGATATGATTTTCTCATTTATCACAAATCAACAAATATTTAATCATGTTGTCATAGTCCTTATGTTTTGATTGGATGATGACTGTACAACATGACACGGGAGAAAACCTTATACTTTACCTTTCTTATATTGTGGTTCCTCTTACATGACTACGCGACTATATAATCTCCTTGTCGCTGAGAGTTATCTTTAACTCTGGTTCTTTTATGAGATTTAACGATCACCACATGATCAAAACTTTGATCAATGGTTATCTCTTAGTTGCTGAATGAATTCACTTAGCTCAAATTTCTTTTAGAGATTCTACGAGTAAGACTTAAAATAACTCTTGTTCAAACCTTTGGTTTCTTCAGAGACTTCACGACTATACAAATTCAAAGTCGCTGAAAGATTTTACTTACCCTGGGTTTTATTAGAGATTATGTGACCATCGTCAGATCTTCTTTCAATCAGACGGTTCACATGAAATCACACATCCATCTTGTAATTTCTTCATTTGATCAGAGACTATGCAACTACCCTTAGATCACATTTAATCTAACATCTCATGTGAAATATCCTTAGCTTTATCTTTAACTACAGTTCATTTTGAGACTTCGTGACTAAAGCTATCTCTAAGTCACGTGATAAATTTCTCAACATCGAGTTTGCATTGAGACTTTATGCAGATTATAGATCTCTGAATGACTTAGACACGTCTCCATATTTAAATCACCACTGCTAAATTGCTGAACTTTCTTTGACTTGTTGACTTCTATCAGCGAATTCACGCCATCCATTAGATCTTTTCTCTTTTATGGTTTAGATCTCCTCACTACAACTTCAATTGAGATTTACTTAAATTTTATTAACCATAGTTCTTATTGAGAATTTATGACTAACTAAATCTCATCATTGCTGAATAAATCATCTGACTCAAGATTTACTTCAAAATTGAACGCTAGCCTTTAGATCTTCTTCTAATCTGATGGCAGTCACTATATCTCATATCTTTTAACTTAACGCTTGCTTTCATTAGATATCTCATGACTGAATGCATTTAACTCATCTCTTAACCTTGGTAAACTTGTGAGACACCACGACTGAAGAAACTTGAAGTCGCTTTATGAATTCTTAACTAAGGAGTTTGTCTTTAGACTTCACGCCCACCACTAGATTATCTTGAAAATCAACGAATATCACTGAATCTCATAAGATTTGACTTAAATCTTATTTCCTTTCATGATCACGCAACTGCATGAAAAATTCAACCCAGTTTCAACTCTGATTAGTTTATGAGACTAAGCGACTAAATAATCTTAAAGTTTCCATAAGATTCTTTAACTATGGGGTTTCAAACAAGACTTCCTGTGAACCACACGATCATGATCTGGATCAATGATCAGTGTTAAGTCTCCTTATCATGGAAAGCATATTATTTTCTCATGGAGATAACATGAACAAGCATTTCACTGAGTCTCAAAGAAAAATGGAATATTCTTTAAGCTTAAAGAGAAACCACGACTAACTTATAGAACATGAAAAAGACACATGACTTAAGTGACTCAGACTTTTCTGAAAAAGTAAGTGAAAAATAGAAGCGATTATGAGGAACTAGGGTTTTCTCTTGATTACGAAGGAAAAATGACCTAGGACTTAGGGTTTTACACACTTCTTTGAATTTTGAGGCTCATAGACCATTATTTGCAGAGAAATTATGATAGCTTTGGACAGGATTTTGACATTTATGTAGGAAACTGACCGGGAACTCAAAAATTTTACTAGCAAGTTTCAAAACTGGAAATACAACCAACAGTGGCTCTAGGTGAGGATGCTTAAATGCAAGTTTATAGAAAGAACCACAAATCTCTAGGAGGTAGACCATGCTTACTAACCTATTGCAGAAAGCAAACACACAACATAAAGAAACACACCTATACATATAATACAAGACTACTACGCATGGGAATTTCATTTTTAACTGAAGAAAGGTTTCAAGAATTGTCTAGATGCACTAGCAATTCAAATTCTTCTTCATCCATATGTTTCAAAAGATATGAATCCTTTCCAAAACTTTGATAAATAACAAAGGGACCTAACCATAATGATTCAAATTTCTTATGCTTCCCTTTGTCTTCAGCCCTTACATTCCATTGGAGTACTAAATCATTAGGCATAAATTTTCTGTTACTTTCTCTCTTATCAAACAAATATTTCATTTTCTATTGCAACTTAATGTTCTCTTTTTGACTATCTTTTTTGACCTCATTTATTTCTGCTCACTGCATCATCCTATCTTGCATAGGTTCAGAAATATCTAGGTCTTCTCTTTGAATAAACTTATATACTGGAAGCAAATTATTCATGGACATTCTAGATTGCATACCATATACAAGTTCAAAAGGTGACTTACCTGTTTATTTTTTTTACTGTTATCCTATTAGCCCATCGAGCAAGTTTTAGTTTTGTATGCCAAGCCCTTTTATTCTTCTCAAGGGTCTTCTTCAAGATTTTCAATATGCTCTTGTTGCTAGATCCTGCTTGGCTATTTGATTGAGGATGATATGGGGAAGAATATGACATCATAATACCATACTCATCATAGAAATCCCTAATTTCATATGATTTGAAGCACATAGCATTGTCTATTACTAATTTTGCAGGAACACCAAATCTGGTCAGAATGTTTTCCATTAGAAAATCAGTGACCACTTTACTAGTTTCCTTGTTTGTGGGAATTGCTTCTATCCATTTTGTAAAATAATCAGTGGCAACTAATATCCAACTATTTCCACCACTAGATTTCTCTAAAAACTCTCCAATGAAGTCAATCCCCAACATGGAAAAAGGTGCTTCAACACTTACATGATTTAATAACAGGTCACCCGAGACTTTCAACTTGTTTGAAAACCTTTGACAAGGTTCACACTTTTTGACAAATACATGAGTATCTTTGAATAAACTAGGCCAATAATATCTATCCCTCGATATTTTATGGGCAATGGTTTTAGCAAAAAAATTTCCTCTACATACTCTAGCATGCATTTCAATTACCAAGACCTTCTCAGCTTGACTTTGATCTAGACATAATAACAATACACCATTTCTATCTTTCCAATACAAATCTCCTTGTACTAAGGTGTACCTTTGAGCTTGCAACCTGAGATTCCTTTTTTGATTATCTGTCATAACCTCATGACACTTGGAATTCTGTAAGTAGTATATAATATCAACATAAAAAGGGTGTCTTTCAACACTGGTTACTATTGAATCCTATACCTTTGTGTTATTTACTTACACCAAATCCAAATTTTCTTTTGTCATCAATTTTCTAAGCCTTGTCCTCTTACCAATTTGGTAATATGGATTTATAAATTAAACTCTTGAATTCTATTGATCCATTTGCACCTCTTACCAGTCACTTCTGATTGAGTAAGGATGTCCTTTAATGCTGAATGAGGTACATATGCTAATACTTTAGCACAAACCAGATAAGGTCTGAATGATTTCACAACTTTTACTAAAGCATATGCCTATTTCTCTATCATTTCATAATTTAACTCTATAGCTTGGAGGGATTTTCTAAAGAAAGCAATAGGATTCTCAAAACCCTACTCATCTTTTTGTAATAAAACAACAACAATAGTATGAAAAGATGCAAATGAGAATAAGGAGAAAGGCTTACTATAATCAGGGGACTTCAAAACAAGTGCCTCCTAAACTATTTTCTTAATTCTTTCAAAAGATGATTGTGCTTCTTCACTCCATTGAAACTTTACATCCTTTTTCAATAGTTTAATTATTGGTTTGACAATCTCAAAAAAATTTACAATAAATCTTCTCACAAAATTAATCTTTCCTAAGAAAGACTATACACCTTTGATATTGTTTGGAGCAGTGACCTTTGGAATGGCTTCTATTATTTCTCGGTCAATTCTCACTCCATCCTTTGACACTATATGTCCTAGCAACTTTCCTTCTGTCACTTCAAATTGACATTTCCTGGGATTCAAGGAAACACCATATTCTAAAGCCTTATTAATTTTTTTTTTCTAGGTATTTACAATGATCCTCTGCTTTTTTGGAAAATCTTGTCAAATAATCTTGATATATTACCATGAACAAGTCAATAAATTCTTTGAATGCAACATCTATGGCTCTCTAAAAAGTTTCTCCTACATTTATTAGTCCAAATGAGACTCTAACATATACATAAGTTCCCCATGGAGTAGTAAATACAGTTTTGAATTGTTCTGATTCTTTAACTAGTACTTGGTTATATCTTGAAAAGCCATCCATCATTGATAATAGCTCACAACCAGTAACCTTGTGTAACATTGCCTCCATAATAGGTAGAGAATAATTATCCTTCAGAGATGTAATGTTCAAATTTCTGAAATCAACACACAACCTTATGTCACCATTCTTCTTTCTCACTGAGACCAAATTAGAAACCCAAGTTGAATGTCTAATGGGCTGAGTAATCCCTGCATCTTTTATCTTTATAAACTCTTGTTGCATCTTAGGAGCTTACAATGGGTTGATTGGTCTATGTTTCTGCCTAAATGGATTTACATATGATTTTAGTGGGATTTCATGTTGGAAAAGGTCTTCCCTATAAGCATTCAAATCTTCATAAGACCATGCAAACACATGCTTATATTTTCTTAATAGTTTTATCAGGTTTTTTCTGACATGGAAATATAATCCTTTTCCAATATATACTATCTGAGGAGTGGTCTCTGATCCTAGATTTATTTCTTCCAAATCCTCAATTTTAGCATTGCTCATTTTTGATACGTGATCGTATTGACTAATAAACAATGCTTCTAATTCAACCAGTCCCTTAGGAATCTGATTAGAACTTAATTGGACAACCTCATTCCCCAAAACACAATCCCTACCATCAATGACGTCAAGTAAAGAGTTACAATCTATATGCTGGTCTTCATAATGGTTTAGGCATTGAATAAATCTAAGAATATCCTGGTCATCTTAAAATACTTGCCAGTTATAAATGTTATCAGGGATAACTAGTCTTGTCTTTATTTCAACTATTAATACCCCACTTAAGGTCAAATCACCAGCCTTCAAAGCAACATTAGCTAAAAATTCTGCCATAATGTTTTTGGACCTTTCTATCCAGTTAATATTAAAGGCATCAAAATATTCAATTTGGTCCCAAATAGCATGCTTATATATTTTCAGTCTATCATTTTTCACAATATATTTGGACCTGACTTGGGAAAATACTAGCTTAGAATCACCATAAAATTTTACACATTTTATTCCATTCTTAGCAATAATATCTAGCCCCAAAAACAAAGCTTCATATTCTGTTGTATTATTTGTACATTGGAAATATAACAAGAAAGAGTATTTGAAAGTTGTACCTGATGGAGAAATAAGTAATACACCAGCTCCTGATCCTTCTTTTGAACAAACTCCATCAAAATACATCTTCCATAAACCATCCTGTTGTGTATTCAACTCCTCAACTAAGGGATCAACATTTTTACATTGATGAGCACTCCTCTTTACTCTAAAGTTCTCCATGTTAATATCTACACATTAATTAAGGTTAGTATCTTCATGTAACTCAATCATATGGGGTGTCCTACCTTCTATGGATACCTTAACATTATTCCCAACAATATTGAAAGTGGCATAAAATAAATCACACTGAATACTGCCACCCATTGAAACACTCCATTTTCTTGACAACAACATGCCATAATGAGGTGGGATATCAACCACCAATACACTCATTGTCAATACTATGTCAGGGTATATAACTAACTTATAAGGTAAAGCTTCAATGGTACAAACAACAAGGATCTCTCTGGAATCCATTTCCTGAAATCTCCCATGAGGAGTATCAACTTGTATTCCCATGGATCTCATTATTTCTGCAGGCATGACAGTATTAGATGCTCCAAAATCTATCATACAATTTTTGAGCATCTTACCATTAATTACCAATGTTAGGAAAAAATGATCAACAATTCCTGCATAAGTATTTGTGTTTAGATAAATCAGAGGGCTCTCAAAAATCATTCCCTTAGGCTCCTTTCCCTTGTTGTTAGATTTATTTTCAACATATTCTAGTTTTTGAGGTTTCATTGGAGAAACACTATTTAGTACCAAAAGTACCTTTTCTTTATGTTCCTTTATTCTCATCATTTCTAGAAATGGGACCTTGACAATCATTTGAGATAGACATTGACCCATATCAACAAGAGTATACTTAATATCAGAGGATTTTGGTTTTTCTACAATGATATTATTATCCTCTATTTGAATAGTCAAAGTAGACTCTTCCTTCTTTGATTTCTTATTTTCAACTTTAGAAGGAGAAGGGCTTGCTTCTGGCACTTTAGCTTTTCCCTCATGTACAATGTTTGGATCATTAGCTTTGCTTACTATTTTGACCTTAGGTTTATTTACATTTTCCCCAGGTCCTTCTCTTTTTGGTGTATACTTGGCATCTATTTTATGTTATTTGATAAAATGCCAGCTAGTTGACTACCTACATCACCCACTACTCTATTTCTCAAGTGGTAGTTACTTCTTGCTTTATTTACTAGATCGACAGTGATTCTATCTTTTTCTTCATCAAAAGGTTTTCTTATTGTGGTAGATTCTTGACTATTCTGAGCATAGCATCTTATATCATCAACCTCCTCTTCTTCACTGTCAGACATGAATTTTTGATGATATACCTCCATTCTTCCTTGTGAACCATACATATCATGGTTATCAACTTCATCTTTAGAATCTATATTAGGGAATGCATAAGAATTAGTCATATCATACCGATTATGATCACATAGCTCACCCTCTTCACCTTCCTGTTCTTCACTAGAACTTATGTCTAGTGCTACAACAAAAAAATAAGGATTGTGAGGGGCTTGACAAGCTTCACACCAATAAGTATCACTGCACATATTTACAACATTTTTGTGTAAAGGATCATGGGTCCTATTTTCAAGTTTATCCTTTCTTGGTGGGACAATAGGCTTTCCATCCTTAAACTGGGTACCATAAGGGTGATTCTGTATCCTATTCTATGGATTATAGCTATTGTAGGATGGTTTTTTGTTTTGTGGAGCTTTATATTCTTTGTATTTAAGTTCTTTTTGGTTGCTCCTACTAAAACGTGCATCATGTCTTCTACCCATTTTCCCTGACACTCTTCTATTCATTTCTATATTCACTGCTATCTTATATGCATCAGTAAGACTTCTAGGATTTTTATCTCTAAGAGCATACCCCATCTTAGAATCAAAAGAATTAAGATATGTAGCGATACATACCTTTTCATCTAGTTTGATCTTCTAAAATAGCTTGTGCATGGCTCTTTGGAATCTTGTGTTGAATTTAGTGACTTCTTCATTGAAATTTTTCTTTTTGTTATTGAATTAATTTAATAACAATCCTTCATTTATTTTGTCACCATACTGATCTTTGAATAAGTCTATTAATTCTTCCATAGATGCTACAAAACCATTAGATAATCCTCTAAACGATTCCCTAGCATCCTCTACTAAGGATTGAACAAAGAGATTCATTAGGACATCTTCATGATTAATATTCAAATCATCTATGATATCTATAAACTTTCTCAAATGTATTTCACAAGAAATAACATTATTTCTTGAAAACTTTGGGATTTTTCCCCAATATCATTAGGTATTGCATTAGAGTAATCAGGAATACCAATAAAAGTAAATTGTTTGTACCTTCCTGGATACAGTGGTTTCCTTTGCAATTTATCATCATATTGGAAAGTGACAACTTTGGCTATTGAAGATGTAGTGTTTTGAGCACTAGCATAAGAATATTTAGAAGATTGCAAGAAATCAATCTTCTTCTTCATCTCCAAGGTGACAGCCTAAGCTTAGACATTTGTTCTGTCAGGACTTTGTGAATTTTTGGTTCATCAACTTCATTTCCAGTAACTATCTTTTTTCCCTTATCTCTAGAAGCTTGTGAACCAATACTTTTGTGAGTGATTGGAGTCTCTTGATCTCTACGAGACCTCTCAACATTCTTTGATTCTTGATGTCTTATTGATCTTCTTCTAAATTTATCAACATCTCTTTGATCATGTTTTTTCTTTTTTAAATCCTTTTCTCTCTTCTTTTGCTGAATAAGGGCCAACTGCCTCATTAAGATTCTTTCTTCTTTAGCAAGCTCATCAGAAGGAACTTCAGAATCTGAAATAATAGTGTCAGTCCCTTCTCTCTCACTAGAAGTACTAGTAATTGCATATGTTTCTAATCCTAAGTCAGGGGCTTCTTCATACTCTGAGGTATTCCCCTCATGATCGGACTGGTTTTCATATTTTCTTCTAGTGTTGTCTTCTTCTTTTCTTGGAGATGAGTCATTTATATTAGCTTGGTTCTTCTTTTCTCTCCAAGACATATTAGTCCTAGAAGTAGTTGGAATTCCACTGTCCAACTCAACTTTAGGATTATCTCTCATTCTTGATCTTGTAATCATATTGAAAAGGATGTGTATGAAATATTGAAATTTACTTTATCACTGATTACAAAGATTTTGTTTGAGAGTCACCTGTCATGCCCAAAACTAGGGCAAAACACACAAACAAATTTAAAAAAAAAAAAAAACACAAGTACATACAACTAACAATGGATGTGTTGTGGAAAGGTGATAATAAGGTGAAGTTAGTCTTCAAGTTGCAAGGTATATTTATAGATTGAATTAGGGTCACGCCACATACGGATGCAGAGTTGGAGCATCAACTTGTTACATAGGTTACATGAATTCTTGGGCCAGGTTGAATTAAGTATAGTTTTATGTTTAACCACGTGTAATATCACGATGATAATTTAATTGTTAAGAACATATGTTGAATTAGGTTGACCTAGCAATTACTTTAATTCTTAACCTAGATTACAACTTTATCTATTTAAATCTAGTACCAATTGCCTTTCAACCTTAGCTACTTACGACATTTAAAGTAACCTTCAGATATGATCCTCGGTCAATCAAGTTTACTACACAAAAACCATTTCAACCCTAAAATATTTGAAAGTCATTTAATTAACCCTATCTACATAACATCTATAAACAACCCCAATATAACTATTTCACACACATTAGTTAAATAAATAAAAGAGAACTAAATTAATTACAAGAATTAATATGTATAACCTTTATTAACTATCCTTGGTCCCACTTAAACATATATATTAAAATATCCACTAATATAAAGACTAATTAAATTCTACTCCTTTTTTAAAAAACATACATGAAACATTTACCATTTATCATAATTAAAATTTAATAACAAACTCACTATACAAAAAAAAAAACTACTAATTAAAATCTAATCTAATTCCTAACCTACTAATATCAATTTCAATTAAATTCTCCCCTTTTAAAAAAACATATACAACCATAGTCCATTAATCCCCTAATAGAAAATTAAATTAACAACTAACTATACACTAGAATACCAATTAAAATCTTTAAACAATCTTAAACTAACCTAACTTACTAACCTACTAACCTACTTATCCTACTTATCCTACTAACCTACTTATCCCCTATCCCATCACCCCTCCCTTCCCCCTTGGCCCACGTGCCAATTGGGAGGGGTGACAAGACACATAAGACAAAAGCTGCATAGGGGGTCAAATTCCTCCAATGAGATGAGTGTAGGTTTAAAGGACAAGACATTAAGGGAAAGGTGGCGCGTGACTTGGGGAGGGTGGTGCTAAACCCAAGTAGTATGTTTCAGTTTTGTTTTCATTTAATTTTCTTTTCAAACATTTAAACTAGTCCCATCCCTGCGCCCAAACAAAGAGGTATAAAGATAAGAAAGAAGATATGTGTGGGGCCCACGGGGATGGGTGCAAAACATCATGCCTCCCCTATAAATTAAAACCTATGTGTTAGCACTAAAGGGGCAATTAAGGGGGGCGTTAAGTGAGGGGAATATGAAGGGAATATTCTCTATGTAAAGAGAGAATTAAATCCCTCTTCATACATTTTCCAGAGAGCATTTTTGCTCTAAAATATGGGAAGTGTCATTGATATTATTTGGTTTTAGCTTTTATCATATTGATTTCTTGGTTTTATTATTGGATTAGTTAATTATATGCATTTGAATTATTTTATTAGTGCAATACACTAAGTGAACTATAAATTGAATATTAGTATTAGCTGATTTTTACATTAATATACTAACTTGTTTAATTTACTATTGTTATCAAGTTTATCTTTCCTTCTTAAGAATTGAGGTTGCAATGAAGGTTTTAAGGTAGAGTGTTGAACCTATTGAAATAGAATATAGATTTCAAAAGGAAGAATGAAGTGTTTTTAACTTGAAAACTTACAATCAAATACATTATAGAGATTACAAGATTCATAAATCCACAAGATTTTATATGCTATGAAAAACTATTACATTGCCTTTCTTTTCAATATTGGATATCATTCTAACATGAAAGATTAAATTAATTATTCTAAAGAATAGAATACAATAGGCATGAAACTAAAGATTCTTCATTTACATTATGGTAATCTTTCAAAATACAACTACACATCTTCAAGATGGAAGATCTATACAATCAATGGATAGCATACAATGTTTCTTCCTTTAATGAAGCTATTACATAATGAATAAGAGATATTCACATATTACTTGATAAAGCTTTCAATATGAACATTACAACAATCAACAAGAAAATGAATCTCAATACAAAAGGAGTAACCATGCAATAGTAAAATTGCTCTCACACAACTACACCAAAATAGAGATTTCTCCCAAGCTTTTCCACAATCATCTTGACTTCAAAACCTGCAAATACATGAGGAGGACCATGGAAATCTCACCTCCTATCCTAGGTCTCAAGGAGAACACCCCTGAGCTAGGAGAATTGGTAACCAAAAGGTGACAATCACACATACACATACATGAATACAACAATAAAGAACACCCTCCCAAGGCTTGCATAAATGGATTCAACATGAACCCATAACAAGGGGTGAAGGTGGATTTCCATGTAGAAGAATGCCAAAATTATACATACAAATAACATGCCTCTTCAAGGCTAAAAACACATATATCTTTCCATCCAATCTTCTCCTTATCTCCCCCAAAATTAGGATCAAATACAATGACATGCAATGGCCCATACACCTTGCATTTTTTTCCCTCTTCTCTCCATGAGAAGAGACTCTACACTATCATAGAATCCAACTAACCCCTTCCCCCATATATGGCCACTTCTTCTTTATCCAAGAGTGAGTAATGCCATCACACCCTTCACAACACTCCCATATTTAAAACAAAGATAAAACCATAAGCAAGAATTCAAACCCAAAATCCCTTTCCCTTACATTACAACAATAAAAATACATTTCACATATGCAAGAGAATGAAAAGAAACATACAAATCTACTTGAAAAAAAATAAAGCACTTTCATGAAAATGAAGACCAACTTTCACAATGTGTTATGGCAAATGAATTTTGAGAAGAGC
Source organism: Thuja plicata (assembly GCA_018584345.1). Taxonomy (NCBI): domain Eukaryota; kingdom Viridiplantae; phylum Streptophyta; class Pinopsida; order Cupressales; family Cupressaceae; genus Thuja; species Thuja plicata. Next base: position 1,383,677 of record MU223424.1, read on the forward strand.
CCAATCCCTTATGCTTTCTCAATCCAAACCCCAATATCTCTAAAAGTATAGAGTGGGTGAACACCCACTAACTCTACCAAGGGTCTCTAAAAAGACCTCCAATTTCTACCCACCCACCAACATTAAATTTAGACTTGACCCTAAAGTCCATTGGCTTTTCCTTATCCCCTATCATAAATGCCAGATTGGAAAGGAGTGTGGGTTTGGGTAAAAGGTCAAGACTTACTCCATTTTCGTAGCATGTAGAAAATGGGTCATAAAATAGGTCACCAAGGCCACTAGGGGATTCTAGATATGTTAAAAACATTCCTAACCCATACCCTTATCACTAAGGTACTTGGATTTTGCTAAATTTGACCCTTAGGACCTCTTTTGGCTTCTAGAAGTGGCTAGGAAAGAGTTAAATCTAAATGATCAAATTGGTGGAACTTTGCAAGTATCTCCAACAAGGGGTTTAATTAGGTTCCTAATGAATTAGTTAGGCTTAGATTTACATTGCCAACCTTAGTAGACATGTCATTACATAAACACATAACAAGTGTCAAGTGACACTATAAAATGACATAAGACAACATTGACATGTCACTAATTACATAATGAAAACACCTAATACATACATACAATTTTACAGTCATGAATAAAATCACTTAACAATGAGGTTTGAACCTCGTCATTAGGTTCAACCTTGGCTTTACAGTTTGCACATATGGTTGGTTACTAATTCTCTGACTGATTCCACAGTTCTCTTTCTTGCACTCTAAACTCGAGCATCAGTAGTCCAAGATAATAAAATTACATGCAATATACATATTCAATTCATACTTAGCAATATTAATCAATAAGAAAAAATAAATTCCTAATTACAATTTTTATATAGAAATGTTTAAAATATAATAATTCCATCATCATCATGACATAACATCCATGAAGTAATCAAGTCTAATCATGATCCGATCTTCTCAAAAATTCACCTATCTAAACATGTATAATCAAAATCAACCAGATGTTCTTGGTCTAATCCATATCAGATTGTAATCCATACAATATAATTATCATCATAAACATAATATCTTGAGTCTTTGTCAGGATAATCAAAAAGTGTATCAATGTATCAAAATAAGTGTATCAACTGAGCTATGATGGGTCGGGGTGAGGCCTCACATCCTCCCCCACTATGCATGAACTTCCTCATGGAATTCATAAAAAATATATGAGTTCTGAGATCTCATCTGTGCTGTGTCCTCCCATGTAGCTATGACCTCATGATAACAATCCCACTGGACCCTAACCTGGTCCAGCTCTTGGCCTCGAAGTGCAAGGGTCCATCAGCCTATAATATGAATGGGCTTCAGTGCTAGCTATTCATCAGACTCCACCTGCAAGGCATCCCAATCTATCATGTGAGACTCATCATAAATATATTTCTGTAACATAGATATATGAAACACATTGTGGATGCATGACAGGCTGGGTGGAAAGGCTAGACGGTAGGCAACTGGTCCTATCCTCTCCAATATCTTGAAAGGTCCAACAAAGTGAGGCACTAACTTAGTGCCCTTTCCAAAATAGATTGGACTCTTATGCGGGCGCACTCTCAAGAAGACCCTATCTCCAACCATATACTCATGATCAACCCACTTCGCATCTGCATACTTCTTCTATCTATCCTGAGCCTCTCTAAGATGTTGTCGAATCAAGACTACCTGCTGCTCCATATCCTTTACCAACTGGGGTCCAATAGATACTCTATCCGTGATCCTATCCCAATTTAGTGGTGTCCTGCATGGTCTATTGTACAAGGGCTGATATGGCGGCATACCTATAGAAGAATGATGCCCATTATTATAGGCAAACTTGACTAGATGTAGGTTTTCCTCCCACTTGACCTGATGGTCCATCACATACATATGTAACATATCCTCTAACACCTGGTTAAACCTCTCTATCTGTCCATCTGTTTGAGGGTGATATGCCGTACTGAAATTTAGTCTAGTGCCCAATGCTGCCTGTAACTCTCTCCAAAAATATGATGTGAACAAGGAGTCTCTATCAGAGATGATCTTACGGGGAATGCCATGAAGTCTGACAATATCCCACAAAAAGACTTGAGCTACATCTCATGCTGTGAATGTAGTACGCATGGGTGAGAAGTGGGCAACCTTGGTCAACGTGTTGACTATCACCAAGATGGCATCCTGGCGGCAAGAAGACATAGGGAGACCAAAAATGAAGTCCTTAGATATAGTATCCCACTTCCACTCAAAAATCTCATGTGGCTGTAGGAGCCCACCTGGATGACTATGCTCTACCTTCACTCTCTAGCACTCTAGACATCTAGCAACTATGCTAGCAATTTGCAATCTCATGCCCGACCAATGACACAACTATCTCATATCAACATGCAACTTCTTAATCCCAGATGAGCTGCATAAGGTGCTCTGTGATCCTCAAGCACAATAAACTCTCACAAGTCACCCATAGAAGGTACATAGATGTGTCCCATATGATGTAGAAGTCCATCAGACTCTAAAGAATACTCTACAAATCTCCCCTCAAGGGGTCTCTGAGAACGGATAAATTGAAAAACCTCCACATATAATCCATCCTCTGGCAAGTGATGCAAAATGCGCTCCCTCAAATATTTATTAGAAGTCATAGATAAGAGCTCATGTCGCCTCCTACTCAAGGCATCTACAACTACATTCTCCATCCCTTTGATGTAATGAACATCAAAATCATACTCACACAAAAACTCCATCCATCTCCTCTGCCTAGCATTAAGATTGGGCTATGTAAAGATATATTGTAGGCTCTGGTGATCTGAATGAAGCTCAAATTGATGACCTAGAAGGAAGTGTAACCATCTCACTAAGGCATGAACCACCGTTGCGAGTTCTAGGTCATGAGTATGATAATTAAGCTCATGAGTCTTTAGCTTCCTAGACTCAAAAGATATAGGATGAACCTCCTGCATAAGGACTGCTCCTAAACCATCCAATGAAGCATCCGTACATACAACAAAATTTGCTGAAGGAATCGGTGCACTAGTGAGGGCTCTCTTGAGCTCTTGGAAAGCTCTCTCACACTTCTCTATCCATTCATACTTCTTCCCCTTTCTCTGAAGGGAAGTGATGGGATGAGCTATTCTAGAAAATCCTGCCACAAAGTGTCTATAATATCCTGCTAAGCCCATAAAAATTCTGACCTCAGTGACACTGGTGGGTGCTGACCAATCCATAATGGCTCTGATCTTTGATGGGTCTATAAAGATCCCATTTCTGGATATAACATGACCAAGATAATGCACCTCAGGTCTAAAGAAGGCACACTTTGATAAGCTACCATATAACTAATTCTCTCTCAAATGTTGCAGAACCTGTCTCAGATGCTCCTCATGCTCCTCCTCATTGTGAGAATATATCAGAATGTCATTAAGGAACACTACCACAAATTTATCTAAGAATGTATGAAATACTCCGTTCATGAGGCTCATGAACACAGCTGGAGCATTTGCGAGACCAAATGACACTACTGTGAACTCATAGTGACCATACCTTGTGCAAAAAATAGTCTTGTGGATATCACTTTCCACAATTTGTAATTGATGGTACCCTAACTTCAGATCTATCTTTGAGAACACTCAGGCACCCTGCAACTGATCAAAAAAATCATGAATCTTGGGGAGTGGGTATCGGTTCTTAATTGTTACTTTATTCAACCGATGATAGTCAATGCACAATCTAAATGATCCATCCTTCTTTACAAAAATCACTGGTGCACCCCAAGGTGATACAGTAGGTTGGATATGCCCTTTCTCCAAGAGCTCTTCTAACTGAACCTTAAGCTCATTGAGCTCATGTGTGGTCATCCTGTAAGGTGCTCTAGATATAGGCTCGGCTCCTGATACAATGTCTATTTGAAAATCAACTGCCCTAGGTGGAGGCATACCAGATAGCTTGGTAGGAAATACATCTGCAAACTCCTGAAGAATAGGATAATCCTCAAGTGAAGGCTCCCCCTCTGAATCCTCCCCTCTATCACTAATGGTGATGAAAAATAACTGACATCCCTTCCGCATGCACCGCCTAAGCTACATAGCAAAAATCATGTGAAGGGATACAGGTCTTTGTACCCCAAATATCACCATAGAAGTACCATGATCATCAACACACTCAACCCTCTTCTGACAATAATCCATCTTGGCATTGTGGGAATATAGCCAATCCATGCCAAGGAATACATCATAAGAACCTAGAGGGGTAATGCGGAGATCAGTCATCATGATTAAGTCTCAAATCTAAATTTGACAACTGTGAACTAAGGAACTAACATACACTCTAGCTCCTGAAGCTAACTCGACCTCCCAACTGACATCCTGTCTAACTGCCACCAGCCTGCAACACCACTACATAGGGAGATATAAAGGAGTTTGTGGCTCCTGACTCAAACAAGATAGAAAAATTGATACCTTGAATCATACCTGTGGCCTCTATGACCATGGCCTCATGCTCAGCCTAGCGGTTATCAACCACAATAAAAAATCTATGGGATCTACCCATATCTCCAACTGTAGGCTCTGAGGTATCCCCTCTCTAACCACTGGCTGACTGTCCCCATGGGCACTCTCTCGCTATATGACCCATACCACCACAAGTGTAACATGACCCTCAAGTCTAAATCTGTACTCCCTATGATCTAGACTATTGTGGTCCTCCGGTCCTACAGGAATTATAGTAACCACCCCTAGAGGACTGCTGAGTCCTAGCTGGCTGTGCCTGAGGGGTCTGTGTCCTCTGATCATGTCTAGGACCCTGAGACTGCCACTATCTAGGCTTAGAGTCCTGATAACCCTGTGAAGGCCTCTATCTAGAATCCTACTGAGATATCTGCTGCTAAGATTGTTGACCCTTAAAGGATCCTATTGAGTGATTCTATTTCCCTTTCCAAGGGGTCCTCTATTGTCCTGACTGCTGGGAAGAGGGGTTTCGGTGCTGAGACAGATCTCGAGACTCCTGTCTAGTATGGATGTCCTCAGCTAAAAGTGCCATCTTAACTGTCTCTCTGAATGTGGTAGGAAAGGCTAGGCCTACTATTTCCTGAAGAGACATATTAAGTCCCTTAATGAAACGGTGGATACGTAGTTTCTCATCATTCATGTAATCAACATATGGAAGGAGCTTGAGAAACCGACTCTCATACTGGGCCACTGTGAGGCCTCTCTACTGGAGATCATGGAACTCCTCTATCTGTCTCTATCTGAAATGCTCAGAGAGGTATCTCTCTCAAAATTGGGCCACAAAAGTCTCCCAAGTGAGTGTGTTAATACTCACTCCACCTATGGACACCTCCTGCTCCCACCAAGTGGAGGCCTTCTCTCGTAGGAGATGGATTGCAAATCATGCCTTTAGATTACTCCCATAAGGGCACAATCCAAAACATTATTGTAAACTCTGTAACCAAGCCTCTGCTACTGACCCGTCAGTGGATCCCAAAAACAAGGGTGGCTGGAGTCGCAATAACTCTCGGATCTCATCTCCAACATCTCTAGGGGGTCTCTCTCTAGCACGTCTCTCATGCTCACATGGTATTACAACCTGATGAAGTGACTCACCCTCATGATCACCATGACCTTCAATAGGCCTGGGTGGGGGACTCCTCTCTGTTAACTGCTCTATCATCTTCTGAAATATGTGCTTCCCTTTCAGGAATCTACTGCTGAACTATGGGTGGTAGTATTTGTTGAATCACCCCAATCAGATTTTGGAGAACATAAAAAATATCCTGGTTAGGGTTCTGAGGTGGTGGAGGTGGTGGAGGTTCCTATTCTACCCCAACATGTGCAACTCTAGGACCTCTACCTCGTCAGCCAGCTTGTGTGACGACATGCATCCTACACAATAATTTAAGTTTAAATGAGTTGAAACGTAATGGGTTAGGTTCCTAGTGTCAAAACATGGCCCTGATACCAAAATGCCATGCCCAAAACTAGGGAAAAATACACAGACAATATATATATTTTCTAAAACACAAGTATGTACAACTAACAATGGATGTTTTGTGGAAAGGTGATAACAAGGTGAAGTTAGTCTTCAAGTTGCAAGGTATATTCATAGATTGAATTAGGGTCACACCACACACAAATGTAGAGTTGGAGCATCAACTTGTTACACGGGTTACATGAACTCTTGGGTCAGGTTAAATTAACTATGGTTTTATGTTTAACCATGTGTAGTATCATGATGGTAATTTAATTGTTAAGAACATATGTTGAATTATGTTGACCTAGAAATTACTTTAATTCTTAACCTAGATTACAACTTTATCCATTTAAATCTAGTACCAATTCCCTTTCAACCTTAGCTACTTACGACATTTAAAATAACCTTTAGACATGATCCTCAGTCAATCAAGTTTACTAAACAAAAACCATTTCAACCCTAAAACATTTGAAAGTTAGTTATTTAACCCTATCTATATAACATCTATAAACAACCCCGATATAACTATTTCACACACATTAGTTAAATAAATAAAAGAGAACTAAATTAATTACAAGAATTAATATGTATAACCTTTCTTAACTATCCTTGGTCCCACTTAAACATATATATTAAAATATCTGCTAATATAACGACTAATTAAATTCTACCCCTTTTTAAAAAAAAATACATGAAACATGTACCATTTATCATAATTAAAATTTAATAACAAACTCACTATACAAAAAAAAATAGCTAATCAAAATCTAATCTAATTCCTAACCTATTAACATCAATATCAATTAATTTCTCCCCTTTTAAAAAAAACACATGCAACCATAGTCCATTAATCCCCTAATAGAAAATTAAATTAACAACTAACTATACACTAGAATACCAATTAAAATCTTTAAACAATCTTAAACTAACCTAACTTACTAACCTACTAATCCTACTAACCTACTTATCCCCTATCCCATCACCCCTCCCTTCCCCCTTGGCCCACCTGCCAAGTGGGAGAGGTGACAAGACACATAAGACAAAAGCTACATAGGTGGTCAAATTCCTCCAAGGAGATGAGTGCAGGTTTAAAGGACAAGACATTAAGGGAAAGGTGGCGCGTGACTTGGGGAGGGTGGTGCTAAACCCAAGTAGTATGTTTCAGTTTTTTTTTCATTTAATTTTCTTTTCAAACATTCAAACCAGTCCCATCCCTGCGCCCAAACAAAGAGGTATAAAGGTAAGGAAGAAGATATGTGTGGGGCCCATGGGGAATAGTGCAAAACATCATGCCTCCCCTATTAATTAAAACCTATGTGTTAGCACTAAAGGGGTAATTAGGGGGGAGGTTAAGTGAGGGGAATATGAAGGGAATATTCTCTGTGTAAAGAGGGAATTAAATCCCTCTTCATACATTTTTTAGAGAGTATTTTTGCTTTAAAATCTGGGAAGTGTCATTGATATTATTTGGTTTTAGCTTCTATCATATTGATTTCTTAGTTTTATTATTGGAGTAGTTAATTGTATGCATTTGAATTATTTTATTAGTGCAATACACTAAGTGAACTATAAATTGAATATTAGTATTAGCTAATTTTTACATCAAGATACTAACTTGTTTGATTTACTATTGTTATCAAGTTTATCTTTCCTTCTCAAGAATTGAGGTTACAATGAAGGTTTTAAGGTAGAGTGTTGAACCTATTGAAATGGAATATAGATTTCCAAAGGAAGAATGGAGTGTTTTTAACTTGAAAACTTACAATCAAATACATTATAGAGATTACAAGATTCATAAATCCACAAGATTTTATATGCTACGGAAAACTATTACATTGCCTTTTTTTTCAATATTGGATATCATTCTACCATGAAAGATTAACTTAATTATTCTAAAAAATAGAATATAATAGGCATGAAACTAAAGATTCTTCATTTATATTATGGTAATCTTTCAAAATATAACTACACATCTTCAAGATGGAAGATCTATACAATCAATGGATAGCATACAATGTTTCTTCCTTTAATAAAGCTATTACATAATGAATAAGAGATCTTCACATCTTACTTGATAAAGCTTTCAATATGAACATTACAACACTCAACAAGAAATGAATCTCAATACAAAAGGAGTAGCCATGAAACATTAAAGTTGCTCTCACACAACTACACAAAAATAGAGATTTCTCCCAAGCTTTTTCACAATCATCTTAACTTCAAAACTTATAAATACATGAGGAGAACCATGGGAAGCTCACCTCCTATCCTAGGTCTCAAGGAGACCACCCCTGAGCTAGAAGAATTGGTAACCAATGGGTGACAATCACACATCTACATACATGAATATAACAACAAAGAACACCCTCCCAAGGTTTGCACAAATGGATTCACCATGAACTCATAACAAGGGGTGAAGGTGGATTTCTATTTAGAAGAATTTCAAAATTATACATACAAATAACATGTCTCTTCAAGGCTAAAACCACATACATCTTTCCATCCAATCTTCTCCTTATCTCCCCCAAAATTAGGATCAAATGCAATGGCCTATACACCTTGCATTTCTTCCCCTCTTCTCTCTATGAGAAAAGACTCTACACTATCATGAAATCTAACTAACCCCTTCCCCATACATGGCCACTTCTTCCCTATCTAAGGGTGAGTAATGTCATCACACCCTTCACAACACTCCCATATTCAAAACAAAGATAAAACCATAAGCAAGAATTCAAACCCAAAATCTCTTTCCCTTATATTACAACAATACAAATACATTTCACATATGCAAGAGAATGAAAAGAAACATAAAAATCTACTTACAACAAAACAAAGCACTTTCATGACAATGGAGACCAACCTTCACAATGTGTTATGGCAAATAAATTTTGAGAAGAGCCCAATCCCTTATGCTTTCTCAATCCAAACCCTAATGTCTCTAAAAGTAGAGAGTGGGTGAACACCCACTAACTC
>MU223424.1:1392900-1413302 GCA_018584345.1 Thuja plicata
GAATCAGTTAGGCTTAGGTTTACATTGCCAACCTTAGTAGACATGTCATTACATAAACACATAACAAGTGTCAAGTGACACTATAAAATGACATAATACAACATTGACATGTCACTAATTACATAATAAAAACACCTTATACATACATACAATTTTACGGTCATGAATAAAATCACTTAACAACGAGGTTCGAACCTCTTCATTAGGTTCAATCTTGTCTTTACAGTTTGCACATATGGTTGGTTATTGATTCGCTGACTGATTCCATGGTTCTCTTTCCTGCACACTAAAATTGAGCATCAGTAGTCCAAGATAATAAAATCACATGCAATATACATATTCAATTCATACTTAGCAACATTAATCAATAAGTAGAATTAAATTCCTAATTACAATTTTCATACAGAAATGTTTAAAACATAATAATTCCATGATCATCATGACATAACATCCATGAAATAATCAAGTCTAATCATGATCCGATCTTCTCATCAATTCACCTATCTAAACATGTATAATCAATATCAACCACATGATCTAGGTCTAATCCATATCAGAATGTAATCCATACAATATAATAATCATCATAAACATAATATCTCGAGTCTCTGTCAGTATAATCAAAAAGTGTATTAATGTATCAAAACAAGTGTATCGACTGAGCTATGATGGGTCAGGGTGAGGCCTCACATCGCCACCCAAAACAAGTTGGGAAAATATAACACAACCAAATATGAATTCTAAAAGAATAAAGTAGATAGGAAAACTCGATAGTAAACTTGATTTAACTCTTAGAGCACCAGAGATATTATGAATTTGTTCAAATAAAAACTTTTAATTCCCCAGCAGAGTCGCCAATTTGTTAGGGATTTTTCTTGCAGGTTCTTAAAAAAGTGTGAATGCTTACTCTTTATATTTCCAATTTAACTCATGCAAGAGAAAGCCTAATTGATGAGGAATAATTCCTCCTTCTACTTTGAGATCCACAAGCTCAGGCGAGTGTACCTTCAAATGATTAGTGATTCTCAATATCTGTGATACTGGATTAGGGATTTCATTGATTTATCTATGGCCTCTTACTGCATCAATTAATAGAATAAGATAATTATGACCAATTTGACACAGATCTTAATAAGCCAAACCATAAACATGACCATAGAAAAAATTAGTGAGATAAGGATTCTCATCCTTCTTCCTTTTAGAGTTCTCTGAACCTAGGAGGGTTAACCTTGTGATTCTCTCTTTAAGGAATCAACAAACTGAACTGTATTCTCTAATACAATTGCTTATATATATATATATATATATATATATATATATATATATATATATAAACTAAAATGTAAATGATTGATTTCTTTTTATTTTATTTTGGATGATAATTAACTGCTTGCCAAACCCTAAACCAATGCCTAATCCTTGGGAAAAGAGTCAATATCAAATGTAAATCCACAATAAACAGATTAATATAAATACATGTAATTTAGATAGAATGCCTTATAGACCATCCTTTCACTCCCACACCCCTATAATCAAATCCTAACACTAATGCTTGTCTCGCTGGGATCACATGTAAGAATTACTCCTTCCTTGAAAGAACTCACAAGTAACTGCACAATCACCTTGTAATTGGTACATCTAAAATGTCTTGCAAGTTAAACATATAAGAGCTAGAACAAAAATATAAAGAGACAAAAAAAGATATAGAACAAAAACTGTAATGTATTTTACTAATATTGTTACTGCTTCAAATACATTCAATAGACAATAAGAACAAAACTCAGACAAAATTGAGTAGTTTACCTTGCAATTATATTTCACCTCTCATCCTTTTTACAAAAATGATACAACTTGATATATAGAGTCAAAACAATCTTGGAATCCTTAAAGACTAAGGATGCAACAAGCTTCAAATGGTTTTAGACCTAACCCTAAAATATAGAAGAAGACAAAATACAATAAGACTCCAAGCGGTGGAAGGACAAAATAGGAATACAATCAAATTTGATCTTGAAATATCTTGCTAACTGGCACCTCTGTCTGAAGATATTCTGGATAGCCTCCAATAGTTATTGCGAGATTTAGTGACCTCCATTACAGGCTAACATACACTAATCTTTGTGATAACTAACCTCCCTGTGCTCAAAGATTAGGTGCCAGGTGCCCTTCTACTCTTCGTCCATTATGTCTAGGTCAGTTGTCGTAGGCTTCTTTTTCTTGGGCTTGGTGAGAACATCCCATGCTGCAACCTCTTCCTCTGTAGGCCAATTAAAGCTCTAAATTCTTTCTAATTGTGCCTTTTTCCTCTCCCATCTATCATTTGTTATGCTCTTGACATATGTCACAAACTTATTGAAGTCCCTCTCGGCCTTGAATGCTTCATCTAAGGTTCTATTGAACCTTTCCATATCCAACTCATTTTTGTCAGTAATAAATGCCTCTTTATTATGAAATAATGAATAAAATTATTTTCACCATATCTCCACTGCCTTGATCTTATCATCCTCTATTCTTATTGAAGGAATAAACTTATTATATTCTGGTCCAAACATGTTTAGTCTAGCCTCTATCTGATTTTCCTTGCCTTTAAAGAAGGACAAGGTTACCCCAATTTGTTCTATCTCTTCACCTACTTGTATTACTATTTCTGGTAGGTCTACCCTAAGTGGCTACAGGGCTTCTAATCTCTCAAATAAATTGGTCCTAACTGACCAAGTCCCAAAATAGGGGTTCAATGTTGAAACAAACTTAGTCACCTCTACTTGCAAACTAGGCAACTTATTGTAGGCACCATGAACAAGATCAACCTTATCTTTTAGAATGTTAATCCTGTGTTGCAAAATATTTAAAAAGGATTCTAAAGCCACAATATTTTGCTTTGTATCTTTCCACTCTTTTTCCTTCTCAAACTCCCCTGCATCCTCTGTTTGTACCTCTACATCTGCAACTTGTTTAGGCTCAGCAGGGGTAGCTTCAGGAATCTCTTGCAACTTCTCATTTAATTTTGCTACTAGCTTCTCTAGTGTATTGATCTTAATTAAGCCCAATTATCTATTTTTCACAACAAAACTTGCCTCATCAAATAGCTTTTGATATCTATTTGACATCTGAACAAATTTTTCTTCATTGAGATGAGAAAAGTGAGTTAGGGCTTGTGAAATCTCCAAATCTCTTGTATTGTGGATAGACCAAATGATTTTGTCCTCATCTATCTTCTCTTGTACATTTATCAATGAGGGCTTTTGGGTCTTGGGAGCTAGATCCCACATGGCTAGGGTCTGAGACTGTGCATTATATCCACATCCCTCAATCATATCCCCTATCTATGTCTCTGTTGAAAATATGATATCTAGCTACCTCCTAATTTGATCTATGATGAAGGCTAAAGCCAGGTCCCATCCTTCTACAAGTAACATGACACTAGACTTTACTAATTTTCTAGCTTCATCTGGGGTCATGTTCTCTGATTCTAGATCATAATCTTGAAGAGCCTGTAAGGCTTCACTTGTTATTGCTTCTCCTCCTGCCAATTGTAGTTGTGCCCCCACTTGCTATTGCTTTGCTCAAATAAGAAAATCCTTGAACTCTTTAGTTTTATGAATTCACCATCTTTCAAGAATTATTCCTGCTGTGGCTCCCTTTCATCTTGACATAATAAGAGAGGAATCTCAACATTATCTTCTATGTCCTCTCTTTTCTTCTTTCCTTCTCTTATGATCTTCCTCAATTGATGATCATAGGCTCTGGTTCCAGTGAATAATGCACTCACTTTATCTTTTTTCCTCTTCTGTGCCTTGACATCAGAAGGCTCCCCTGTTTCCACCTTTTGATTTTTCTAGGGAGGTTCAACAACTACCTCAACCTCTTGTCCTTATGTCAAATCTATTATGTTTTCCTTAGTCTAAGGTGGCTGATCCATTGGTGGAGGGCTGTGTACTGAGTAACTACTATCACTATACTTTGAGGATGAATGTTTGTTTCGACCTCTGTCCTTATCTTCTATTTGTTCTTCTAGCTGGCTACACAATTTTCCCTAGGATATAACCCACAAATGGGATTCCTTTCTTCTTAATTTTATCCTCTAAATCCATCAATTATTGGAACTTTGTTTTTCTAGCTGTAATTTCATCCTCTTCTAGGATGTTCCTGATAAGATCTTCCTCTTCACATTGCTCATGCACCTTAGTATTAGAAATAGTGGGTGTTAGGAGCCTTTTTGCATTGGATATAAATCCCTCTATATTTACATACCTATACAGGGCTACATTCATCCCAAAGTGGCTTAACCATATACTCACTAAATCATAGGCCCTCTTACCAATTATGAAGTCAGAAATAAGAAGTTGTCGAGGTGTGAATGTTCCTTTTATGTGTGGAGCCAAATGATCCTTATTAGTCAGCATAAGCTGCCATATGAACTCCATGACAACAATTCTCGATGGTACTCTATATGGTAAAATGTGTGGAGGATGGGAGAAATAGTAAACTCTAATCAGAGTGAAATTACTATGGTAATAAAAGTCTCCCCAATTGCGATCTCCATTCCACTTATCAATAAATTTGCAGGGCCTCAAAAGATGTAAGACCTTGATTGGTAGCCTAGTCATATTGACTCCAAAACTTCTTTACAATGGATAACCATCTAGTTCTAGAAAGAACATAACTTATTCTCCCTAGATGTGTGATTCCATACCCTCAACCAGAGTTATACAGGGTTGGCTTGACCATGGCAGAATCTTTTTGGTCTCAGGTTGGGCTGGTCTATGATATTGAAATTATAGAATAAAATTAAATGCATCACCAGGGAATACTGTAGGAATTTAGGGCTTCCTTCCTTCTTCTGGATATCCACAAACCCTTGGTGCATTCTATCAATTACATATTGAATGTAATCATAATTTGTGCTAACATAGGGACTTTGCAAGTCCAAAACTATCATTAGCATATTAGAAGATATCCTTTCTTTTCCACTATTAACCCCTAGAACTCTACACAGGGAATATGAAATGTGCTTCATGTAAGAGGCCAGGTCCTTGTAGAAATATGGTGCATTTTCATTAGGAATAGGTGCTATATAGTTTCTATTTCCTTTTGTCACATGGGCTTGAATTAATTTGGCTACTACACAGGGCTCCCTAGTATACCTAGTAGCCAAGGCTTTCAGGTTTATCTCTATTGTGCAAGGGTTGTATATATTGAATGCTTTCATGAAAAATGCCCTATCAAGAATTACTAGGATTGTACCATCATCCTTTTTGATAGTATTTGAGATTGTGTCATACCTATTAGCAATTTCTATTAATAAATCCACATCCACAAACACATCTGGAACAATTAATTTTGCTAACCTTGACGTCCAAGGGTTTGACACAGGAACATGACCCTAGCTATTCTTACGGAAATAATTAAACAAATGATATCCTGAATAGTCAGGAGCCTTAGAATCTCTAACATAATCCATATTGTCACCAAGGTATTCTTCATTTACCTTCTTTCCTTGATTTGATCTTGGAAGGAGAGCTATGAATTCTTCTGAGTAGTTCCTTTTCCCATTTTGGTCATCATCAACATCTCCGCTCTTCCCATTGGTTAAAGCAACACTCAATGCTCTGCTCATCTTGTCTACACTGAAACCATACTGATCAAATCCTTTGTCTTTACTCTAAAATTTGGATAATTCTTCTCTCTTGAAAGCACTTAATCACTTATGCGAATTCTTAGCTCTGAAAATTGAAACTCTGGTAAACGAGAATGAACAATGATAATGCTTATTTATTTAGAGAAATCAATGCATAAATTCTATTTCAAAATCATGAATTTGCAATTCAGTCACTTTTATCATTACTTCTATGTGCCATGATATCAATTTATCCTCCTAGCCGTGGCATTTGAAACTGACAAGTTATCAATTTTAAATGAGTTCTCTTTCATTTAAAACCTTATTATATTTGAAACAGGTTCAAGATCTGATATGATTGGCTCATTTATCACAACTCAAATAATATTTAAACATGCTATCACAATCCTTATGTTCTAATTGGCTGATGAAAGTACAACATGGCATGGGAAAAAATCTTATACTTTACCTTGGTTATACTCTGGTTCCTCTTACACGACTACGCGATTGTATAATCTCCTTGGCGCTGAGAGTTAGCTTTAACTCTAGTTCTTTAATGAGATTTAACGATCACCACATGATCAAAACTTTTATCAATGGTTATCTCTTAGTCACTGAATGAATTCAATTAATTCAAATTTATTTTAGAGATTCTGTGACTAAGACTTAAAATAACTCTTGTTCAAACCTTTGGTTTCTTTAGAGACTTCGTGACTATACAAATTCAAATTCGCTGAAAGATTTTACTCCCTAGGTTTTATTAGAGATTACGTGACCATCGTCAGATCTTCTTTTAATCAGATGGTTCACATGAAATCACACATCCATCTTGTAATTTCTTCATTTGATTAGACACTACGCGACTACCCTTAGATCACATTTAATATAACGTCTCGCGTGAAATTTACTTAGCTTCATCTTTAACTGCAATTTATTTTGATACTTTGTGACTATAGCTATCTCTAAGTCACGGGATAAATTTCTCAACCTCAGGTTTGCATTGAGACTTTACATTGACCACAGATCTCTGAATGACTTAGACATGTGTCTTTATCTGAATCACCACCGCTGAATCGCTGAACTTTCTTTGACTTGTTGACTTCTATCAGCGACTTTACGCCATCTATTATATCTTTTCTCTTTTATGGTTTAGATCTCCTCACTGCAACTTTAACTGAGCTTCACTTAACTTTTATTAACCATATTTCTTATTGAGACTTCACGACTAACTAAATCTTGTTGTCGCTGAATAAATCATCTAACTCAAGATTTAATTTGAGATTGAACGCCAACCTTTAGATCTTCTTCTAATCTGATGGCAGCCGCTATATCGCATATCTTTTAACTTAACCCTTGCTTTCATTAGAGATCTCGTGACTGAATACATTTAACTCATCTCTTAACCTTGGTAAACTTGTGAGACATTGCAACTGAAGAAACTCTAAGTTTCTTTATGAATTCTTAACTGAGGAGTTTGTCTCGAGACTTCATGCCCACCGCTAGATTTTCTTGAAAATCAACGGCTATCATTGAATCTCATAAGATTTGACTTAAATCTTATTTCCTTTCGCGATCATTTGGCTGCATGAAAAATTCAACCTAGTTTCAACTCTAATTAGTTTATGAGACTGCGCGACTGAATGATCTCAAAGTCATCATAAGATTTTTTAACTATGGGGTTTCAAACAAGGCTTTCCACAAACCATAGGATGATGATATGGATCAACGATCATCATTAAGTCTCCTTATCATGGAAAGCATATTATTTTCTCATGGAGATAATATGACCAAGCATTTTGCTGAGTCTCAAAGAAAAATGGAATATTCTTTAAGCTTAAAGAGACACCACGACTAACTTATAGAGCATGAAAAAGACACGTGACTTAAGTGACTCAGAATTTTTTGAAAAATTAATAGAAAATAGAATTGATTATGAGGAACTAGGGTTTTCTCTTGAATACGAATGAAAAGTGACCTAAGACTTAGGGTTTTACACACTTCTTTGAATTTTAAGGCTCAGAGACCATTATTTGCAGCAAAATTCTGATAGCTTTGGACAAAATTTTGACATTTATGCAGGAAACTGACTGGGAACTCAAAAATTTTACTAGCAAGTTTCAAAATTGAAAATACAACCAACAGAATGATGATGCTACAAGAAACCTGCATTTACCATAAAAAATGATGAATGATAATCTACAACTATAATTATAGTAGAAAGAAAAATGCAAAGATGAAAGTGTTATCATTATAAATGTTATAATAAGGAAAATGATATAAGAAGTGTTATTCTTACGAAAAAGGAACCATTAAATTTTTTTTTCTTGAGCGCGAGGAAAAGACAGAATGTCAGAGACAGAGATGCTATGCAGGCTAAGGAGAAAGCTAAGAAAACAAACCAATAAAAAAATGAATAGAAATACTGCGCAAGCTATGGAGGATGGAGGTTTGAAGTGCAGATAAGAACCAAAGGAAACTGCGTAAGCTATGAGGTGGGGAGGGAAATGGATGCTGCACGTGGAGAAGGAAAAAAAAGTGAACAGGGAGTGCAACTTCTAAGCTACATGGAGAAGAAGGTTGCATGAAGAAAATTATGAGTGGGAGAGATAAGGGCACGTAATCTAGACAGATCAGCTTAGTTGCGTTAGAGAAATGAGGATTGGCACAAGGCAAGGAAAAGTTGAACTAGAATATAGGAACACAGGAAATAATAGAAGTGATGGGCATAGGTGCAGAAGAGCGTAATTTGCAAAGGAACACATGGTAACGAGATAATGAAAGATGTTGAAAGGAATAACATAGATAAGGTATGAACATTAGTAGAAATTAAAGGGAGGAAACGTTTAAAACTTAAAACTTATAATCCAACACAGTTAGATAAAAGAGGAAAAAATTATGTAGTTACGTTTAGTGTATATAATAATATAGATTGAAAACAAAGTGAACACAAGTCGTAATCCTATTGAATGAAATAAGATCCAGGATTAAAAGACTGGAAACTATAAATCAAACACAATATTAACACAAAAAGAGGTATAACTATATAGAAAAGAGAGTTAAACAATGACCGATCCTGCAGAGTCATACCAATATTATAATAAAGAGGTAGAAATTCTGCATGTATGGAGAGACAAAATAAATATGAGATGTTATTATTTTAATCCTGCAAGAATTAAGCCAATAGAGGGCCAAAAAAATGTTTAGTTTAAAACCTGCACCAAATATTAGAGTGATATAACTATAAAGCCTTGCGGTTGCCCAACATAGGTTGAAGTTAGATCTTGAAAAAAAAACTTGAAATGAAGATTATTAAACTTAGATTTGGCGGCAAGATATCCAAAACTAGTTAGAAATAATTATAGACTGGGTTTGCTAGTGAACTGTCGAAACCCAAAAATAAAATAAAATTCAAATTCAAATCCTAGAGACTAAAACTAGATCTAAAATAAAAAAAGGAGATAAGAAAGAGCTGCAAAAAAATGTTAGATCTACAAAAAATGAAAAACCTGCAGCAAAAAGTTAGTCAATCAACAAAGAAAAAAAGGCTTTTTTCTTCTCAAATGAGATATCCTTCGAATGACACTTTCATGAAAACACTTGAAACAAATATTATCATTCTCTAATACCATGTAAGAAACATACAAATATAAAAAGAGATAAAGTAAATAATCCAAGTGAGTGTAACAAAATGAAGTATTTTACTATAAACACAATGAATGAAAGATTGCTTCAAGATCTATCAACAAAACCATCAAGATGCTCCAAGATCAATGTACAATGAGACAAGAATTTTAAAAGGGGAAAAAATAAGAAAAACCCCTTGTGTATATAATATGAATGAGAAAAAAACCTAAGAAATGCGTGTGTGTGTGTGTGTGTGTGTGTGTGTGAGAGAGAGAGAGAGAGAGAGAGAGAGAGAGAGAGAGAGAGAGAGGCTCTTTACAATATCATCATCATAGATCATTCTTCATTTTTGTATTGTGAGAAATGAGAGAGGAGCATCTCTTAAATAGAGGTGAGAGAGTGGAGTTAGAATGCAACTCCCAAGTCTATGAATTCCACCATTCATAAGTGTGTGTGACAAGTGTCAATATCCTCTTAAGTAGGAATAAAATAAATAAGAAATTACATAAAATGAGTTGTCCCCCCCTTGGACTAGAGGACAAATTACATAAGGATACCTTGGTTTATCCTTAATAAGTTATACATACAACCAAGGAAATATTAATTTCTAACAAATATTTATTACAAAAAAAGACACTAACTTAACCACCTTGACCATCTGATCATCAAGAACGAATTTGTAACTCAACTGGTTCATACTGAACATATCATCAAAATACTAACTTCCACAAATTATTGAGTTAACGTTTGCTATTGTAAATCTAAACTTATTTGACCATAATAAAGCTCCAGTAATAATCGCACCACCCAAAGTTCTCACAAAAGAGATCTCTACCCAAAACACTTCTTCTTCCTATCTCTCTGTGCACCGGTCAGAACACTTAGCATAAACTGCTCTACCTATTCATCCAGTCGATCAATATCTGTAACCTACTCACCAAATGTGATATGGTTTCCATCAATAACAAACTCCAAGTCATCAAACACTTCAAATCAACTCCAAAATAGATCATAATGCCAACACAAATATTTTTGAATAAGGTTAGTAATTATTTCACTCTAGGTTTTTGAGGATATCATGAAGATTTAGGCATGATTCAAGGTCAGAATTGGTGCAGAACCGGTGACAGATAATGTTGACAGGAAAATAGAAAGAGGTTCGGTGTGCACAATCAAGAAACAATTTCAAGGAGAGAACCTAGGAGTGTGTTGGGGACATAATCAGGTGTCTTCAACTCAAAGGTTTTGTACTTCAGAGGTTTTCAAAGCATAATTTTATTCTCTTAGAGACTTGTTGACAATGTTCTTCAAGTCTAGAGGAAAAGAGCTAGAAAATCGAATGGCTGTGGTGGATTTGAGTATTTTAGTGTTTATCATGATAATTTATGATGTTCTTGAATTATGTGATTGATGAGTTGGTGATACACATGAATCAGAAGGATAAGATTTGTGGAGTTTTTGGTTAATAATAATAATATTTTTATTATTTATGTTTTTGTCCAACTTAGTTGATAAATCGTGTTGCGCAAGTGCTAAATCTTGAAATATAGGTGTTACGATCTTGAGGTGATTGATATAGATAATGAATATGATTTGACAGATAGAGATGAATTTGAATCAAGATATTTGTCACATTTATTTTAAGATATGGTGAATCAGGTCTATTCGACTTAGTTCTTGCTATAAGATGATGAATTAGGGAAAATTCAAGGTGTAGATCATGGATGCAAATGCTAGAGGTGAATAGAAGAGGGAGAGATTGATTCAGTAGTGATCAAAAGTGTTTTAACAAGGGGTTGAACATATATTTTCATTGCGCTACATTGGAGCTATATAAAACATAAGGTAGATGTCATTTATATAGTTCACAAAAAAAGATCATTGTAGTGATTGGATTGTAATGCAATGAGCCTTCCTTAGGGTTGTAGCCCAAGGATTTTTATTTGAGAAGTGAGCTCTAGGAAGTGAGCCTTAATGCATGTGCATTTCCCATATAGTTTAATAAGTTTATACTTCTAACAAGGTGTTTACTTATTGTGGGTAACCAACCCCATCATGGTTTTTCCCCTAACAAGGTTTTCACGATAAAAATCTTGTTTCAAGTGTGTGGATGTGATTATGATTTGTGGATGCATGAATATTTTTATTTGAATTAATCAAATTAGAGTTTAGAGTTTTTATGTTTGAAGGGTTTTAAGGACTAAGGACTTAAATTTTAAATTTTTGGGAATAACTAATTCACCCCCATCTTAGTTGTTCACTGCCATATTATTAAGATTCCTAACCTTGAACACAAGTATAGGAGTCATCGAACACATTGGATCTATCATCTCCAACTATAAAACCAATTAGATTATTGATCCAATAGGATCCCTGATTGATCTAATACCCAATTGTCTTTTCTCTTTACTATACTTTGTATACCCGATACTCAAAAACCTATAAATTGATTAAATGATAATATAAAATGTTGCGATAATAAACCAAGGTAGGTAATATCTCTCCAAAGCTCCTCCTAGGTTCACATATAAAAAATGATCATATGTGTCTATACTAATCCATATATGGGTATGTGCAGGATCATGGTATGCCAAAAATTGGCGATGTGAAAAAATGATCTTTTCACTCGTCCAAAAGTGCACTAAAAGTGTGCTGAATTTTTAGTAGGCTTGAGTGTCAGTATACATGGCCAAACCAAAATCCAAAGCACAAGCCTTATCAAATATCCAATTTTTTTGAGTAAAACATATTTAGGACCACGGGTTACATTTCTCAGTTTTCATTATGAAAACATGAAACACAACCCAGGGGTTTCTCATATCCAAAACTAATCGCATATCCAATTTTCCCATTTGAAATTTATCTCTAAATTCAACAGGTACGTAAAAGTCTTAAGTTGTTTTTGTTATTTTTTTTTAAATTAAAATTTATAGTTTTTTTAATAAAAACTAGGGTATAATTGATATTTCTTATCATTTTTTAAAAATTGATTATAATTGCATATTTGGTTTTTATTGTAATCAAGCATGGACTCAAATCAAAGAGAAAAACCTCCTAATGATCCCACAAAGAATCCAAAACAACCTCTAAACAACCCACAACCATGTGAAAACAATCCCCCACCTCAGAAGACCAACCAATCTCAAACCCTCAATCTTTAGAGGATCTTATAGGAGACAATCTAAATCAGCTTAGAGGATTTTAGACTACATATGCCAATATCCCCACATTGCACCCTATGTTTTGTATGTTGAGCTCCATTATTGAAAACATGGAGAAACTTACAGAGCAACATAATGCTGCACTTCTTTGGCATGATTCCATGCATGCTGAGTTTGATGATGGGCTTGATTATGATCAAGTTATGAACCTAACTATAAAAAAAATGACATATGTAATATTTTTTTGGATCCAAAAATTGGATTAAAACTGGACCCTAAAAAGCCTAAGTTGTCAATTAAATGGTGCACAAATAATATAACACGTGACCACTTTTGGGACTGCTAGTGGATGGTTTTTGATAGACCACCCCACAACAATTTGGATGTCCCATTATATTTCTTAAGAAAATTGTGTGTTGAATTTGTTCTTGTTCACAAGGTAAATTATTGAAGCATGAGACTGAACTAGGGCGTAGGCTTAGCTACTGCTCAGGATAGGCCATGGGCACACCTGGTGAAATCCTGTACATATGCCCCCCAAGATTTCACCACCTCTTATAGTGCAATATCCTGATATTATTGCTGAGGCTGACTCACAGACTATTCGAGCCATTCACACTTTGAGTGATCTATTGGTTAGGTAGAGTGCGACATTGTTGCCTCCTCATGCTGATGATTCCGACCCTTCCACATCCTCTACGAGCTCACATGTTTGTGTGCCCCACACTTTCATTATGTGCAAGAATATGTGCTTGGGTCCCCTGAATGATAGTGATGCATATAAATACCTCTTTGAGGTGGACGATACTACACAACACACTACAGACACTGAAGAACCTCATGGAGATGTGCATCACAAGAGAGACAAGGAGGGGCATGCAGAGCCATGGACTCCTACTATTATGGTAAGAGTAAACAGTTAACTTGTCACATTGTATTTAATTTTAAACGTTTGTATTTTTAGTAGAATTTTCTTATAATGATTTACCACTTATGTCTTTTATGTGTTCCATTTATCTTCAGTTGATGATATAAGAGGAGATGGCACATTTGGAGGGGTCCATGATTTTGGCCATTTCATTTTTCCTTGACACTTCCATGATACATACATTTTAATGTACTCATTGGGTTTCTTTTTATAATAGTATATACAAGTGTTTTCTAATTTTTATGATCATCTTATTACATATTAATGCAAGTTTCACCAATTGCCACTGGGGGGAAATGTGAGGGGGTTCAGGCATCAGATGTTAACAAGGGGAAGGTAATTAAGTATTTTAGATATTTTATGCATACATGTATACTTCACTTGTGCGTACTCATTTTTAATTTACATGGCTTATTTGACAGAGGGTGGTGTCTGATGATGTTGTGAGACCGATTCGTAACGGTATAGTCACATGCATCTCAATTCACAGTGATAGCCCCATGGTACACATATTTCAAAATTTATTTGTTTGTATTTAACTATCAAGTATTAATAATATGATCAAGTCATGATTGTATTAAATATCTGTTTGACTTTTGTAGGTCACGCCTAGTTTGAGGGAGGTACAATGCCAAGGGTTTGTATCGTTGATGAACCAACTAAAATTTCCTAAAGAAAGTTCAACATAGGTAAGTTTTAATGTTAATTCAATTATTTTCTAAATATATATTTTCTACCAAGGATTTACCATTAAATAGTATAACTCATAGATCAATCTCATTTTCACAAACATTTACAAGTCAGAGTCAACATTGGTGGAATTGTCCCTTTGCTACCAAGGACATACGTTAGGACTCATGACTGCATGAGGAGACAGAGAGGTGAGGTAAATGAGAGTTAAATTTTAAAATTTGTTTATTTATTATTGTTGACTATGATTTTTATTTTTTATTTTTGATTTGTAGAAACCATATAAATTAAGTAATCTAACTCGGGGTTTCACTTTTGTGTTTGAATGCAGGATCCATCAAAGCCAAAGAGTACTTCAAAGAGGCTCCATTTTGATGATCCACCAGTAGAATAGGATTTCCTAGAAACATTTGTAGTTGTTTCTTAATTTGAAATGCCATATGGCACATTTTGAGATGGCGTATGCCACATTGTATCTAGATAT
Source organism: Thuja plicata (assembly GCA_018584345.1). Taxonomy (NCBI): domain Eukaryota; kingdom Viridiplantae; phylum Streptophyta; class Pinopsida; order Cupressales; family Cupressaceae; genus Thuja; species Thuja plicata. The sequence continues at coordinate 1,407,405 of MU223424.1, forward strand.
GTTGATTTCATAAAGATTTTACGATGGCATGTGCCACATTTTGTACAAAAAAATTTCATATATACATATCTACATGCTTATTTCTGATTATTTTTTCTTTGTCATGTGTTATATGTATGTATCATTTCCATATTATAGCTTTGTCATGTGTTGCATGTATGTATTATTTCCATATTACGTCTTTATCATGCATTGTATTTATGTATGTATGTTCATTTTCATATTATATATTTTCCATGCATTGTATGTATGTATTATTTCCATACTAAATATTTTTCATGCATTTTGTCTGTATGTTCATTTCCATATTATATCTTTGTCATGCATTGTTAGGAACCCCAAATGCACCATAGGCTCCAATTGCATTAAATGAATGAAAAGACGTACCCACTTCCTCTAGCACCTTGAATAAACCTCCAACATCATTCCACACTTTCTCCAACTGGTTGCAATCCCCTACAATGGATCTGACACCCCGATCCACTCTTAAGCCTAAATAGGACTACTAGACCTAGTAGCCCTATTTTTCCTGATTTTTGGAACTTTTTCCCAAACTTCCCAAAACACTCCAAAATTTAATGGTAGATTAAAATACTATTTTTGACCTCGCTTAACATATAGTAAACTTAGGTGTGATTTTTCTGGTTAATCAACCCCAATACTGTTGCTCCAACCTTCCTTCCTAGGCCTAAATGAATGAAAAGACCTACCCACTTCCTCTAGCACCTTGAATAAACCTCCAACATCATTCCACACTTTCTCCAATTGGTCGCAATGCCCTATAATGGATCTGACACCCCGATCCGCTCTTAAGCCTAAATAGGACTAGTAGACCTATTTTTCCTGATTTTTGGAACTTTTTCCCAAACTTCCCAAAACACTCCAAAATTTAATGGTAGATTAAAATACTATTTTTGACCCCGCTTAACATATAGTAAACTTAGGTGTGATTTTTCTGGTTAATCAACCCCAAATACTGCTGCTCCAACCTTCCTTCCTAGGCCTAATTGATCCACTTTACAAAGAAAATATATAAAGTACTTACTCCTAGACTCTGTTCTTTTCAAAAGTCTTTATATATGTCTCAAATGTAAGGATTATGTACTTTTTTTGGCCAACAACCCTTTGCAAACACCCAAACTACAAGACCCTCACCAATTCAAGCCTACAACTAGAGCTTTCTGAAATCCAAGCCAAAACTCCCTTCTAGACCTAAATCTTGGATCCTACACCAGGTACTTGACATGTAAAAACAATTTAAAACATAAAAAAATACCCTTATGAAGCCCAATCCTTGGCTGCTATAATCATGGCTTACTTTCTATGCACCCACAAACTTGCAACTTCATCTCAATTGGTGATCACCCTGTAAATTCCAATTGATCCTACATATTTAATGTTAATAACATATTATAAAACCCCTGGATCTATCCCCATTCCACAAAGACCACAAAAAGTGGATGGATCTCTTATTGCATTCCTCCAATCTAAAGGAAAGACAACATTGTCACAGGACAATCACCCAATTGGATCTAAAACTGTTAAGAAATGAACAAGAAAACATTATAAATTACATGAGATGGTCGAATACAAGAGGAAATGTAGGTTGGGGGAGATTTCATGATGTTAAACCTCATACACTTCTGACTTTCATGAGGTTACTGTGGTAAGGTGACAATCATAGAAGTTTAAAGATCTTGTTTTTGCTCTATTGATTTGTTCCTATGATGAATGGATGGATGGATTAATTAGATCGTATGAGGTGATTGGTGTTCCAGGTTGGTCTACATCAGTAACCATAATTGGGATAATAGGAATAATATACCTTGGGGACACTTCGGTATATGATGGTTGCTGACGTTCTTTGCATATCTATGGGCGGAATGGGGTTGTAACTAGAGTTCACCTTGCCAACTAGAGATAATAGAAAATATGGTTTAGTTGAAGGACGAATGGTTTGAAAGATGAACCATTGAGAATTTTTTTTTTTGATGAATTGTACCTTTCCTATTAATGAAATATAAAAGTTACATATTCACAAAAAGGGGCCTAGGGATATAAAATTACCCCGCGAAAGTTCACACGGCACCAGGCCAGAAATAGAAACTATTCATAAATTTTTTTATAAATCCTTTAGCTAGAGAAGTGCCAGCCAAAGGAGGAGGATCTCTATCATTAGATCCTCAGGCATCCCTAGGATTGGCAGGTGGGTTGGGAACTAACCAACCATCAGCAACATCATCATTCTCTTTTTCTTTCTCCTCTGCCCGAGGCAGAGAAATAGCCAGAGCCAGGTGGGGGAAGGACAACTTGGAGGAGCTGGCCTTCAACCAAGTAGAACCACCACGAGCAAGAGGAGCACCAGGAGGGGCAGACATAACTGGTGCTAGGGATGAGCCAGAGGCATGATAGGGCGGGGAAGCCAAGTGGCACTATCAACCATCTTCTCCACCCCTAGGAGAGTGGTGGCAGGGAGGCTGCAATCACAGAGTGTGCGAGCGGCGAGCTGAAGAGATGCAACCATGGCAACGACCCTTGGACGGAGAGACATCAGAATAAATTGAGTCAGGAGGCACATGAGAAACTGTACAGGGAGAATTGCCCCACTGATTGAGTAGCTCTTGAAGGTGGGCCACCTCTAGAGCCACTTTATTGGATTTTACTTGACTCTACATCATAACATTGTTACATATACAAGCTTTATTATACAAAGAAAAATTTATATCAAGAAATCTGTGATTGAAAGGAACAACATTCATATCCTTCCATAAAGTGAACAAAATCTCCATCCTAAAAGTATGCCAAATCTGGGTAAACTTGGAAGGAAGTCTCGAAGAGTCTCTCAGGACAATCATATGCCAAGAGAAGGGATTGGGCCGAAATGGTTTTAAAAAATCATGAATCCATTGCCAATATTGTTGAGCTCTCCTACAGAACCAAAAAATGTGCAAAAAAGACTCTGGATTCCCACAAAAGGGACACTGAGGATCAGGAACACCCAGGTGTTTGAGCTGAGGGCCCAGATGAAGTCCTTTGAATAGCAAACACCAAAAAAAGAGAGCCATTTTGAGTTCAGTAATACAAGACCATATGATCTATAAATGAGAGCTCTAGTGGTGAGGAGAAGAGTGCAAATGCCATCTCTGGTTAAGAGTATCCACCATAGGAAGATGAGGAGATGACCAGATGTGGGACAAAAAAGGGGGTATAAGATGTCACTTTTTTTTTCTGAAATCAACAAACTCTGAACTTCAACAAGAAATTGAGGATAGTCACAATCAAAATTTTAAAATTTGACAAAAACAAGAGTTATTCTACTCCGAATCTAGTTTCTAAACTATTAATTTATTTTAGAAATGGTGGAGATTAAGTCCTTCAAAAAGGGGGAGCACAAAAAGTGGTCCTATTTTTTGTGAAAAAACATAACATAGCGTCTGGTGTGCTCCCCCTAAAATGTTAAATTTTTTTTAAAAAAAAATTAATCGCTCTAGTGAGAAATTAGCTAACACCACCTAGTTTATCCTAGATTTTTCTACTAATTTTTTGATGAAAGTGTGATTTTTTGCCATTTTTCGAAGTGGAGACATCCTGAAAATGTGAAATTTCTGTGTGCTCCCCCTAGAAATCATTGAAAACTAATTGAAAATAAAAAAATATTTTTTTAAAAGTGTGTAGAATGGAGTCTAATTTTTGAAAATGTAATTTTTTTCAAAATTTGATGAACGAGCCAAAATCTAAGCCCAAATGAATACACGTTGGCTTTTGACAAAAATCAGACATACTTAGAAAAGAAATTAGAGATGAAATGCTTAACATAATGATAATTAAAAATAAATTACATGGTTAGATAGCTATCAAAGAGATCTACAATATCACATCATCTGATTTTATCGTTATTGAACCACATGCAAACCTAATAGTGAGCACACAAGAAAAAAAGTTATTTTTTGTAGGTTTGCTGGAAAATACGTCTCAGACCTGTTTGAATCCTCCAAGCCTTTGGGTTGGAACTCTAATGAAAATCCAAGCCTTAGGATTGCTAAAATTCAATGTCATTAAAAGGACACACACCCTATACTCACTATAGGGCGTGCACCTTATAGGTTGTACGCCCTATATTAGACACAAAATAGAAGAGAGAGAGAGAGAGGAAACAAAAAGAAAATAATAATAATATAGAATATATCTCTTCAACATATACACACATAGTAGTTCTACTATGAATTCAGGATGTTTGAGATAGGTTTTAGCTTCATAGGAGTTAAGATGCAGATTTTAGATTTTGGGGATTTAAAAAAAAAATAGACTTAGCCAAATTTCAGGCACATGAGGGTTCCCTAGATTTATGAGCAAGTTATGGAACATTGTGTTAATGCATGTGGAAATTTATATGTTGTAACTTATGAATGTTTTTGATTGAGGTAAAAGCAGGTTTTGAAGGGAACCCCAAAACCCTTTAACAAAACAAAGAGAGGAGAGACAAAAAAAGCCCTACGAGCATCAGATTGACCCAGAGATGGGAACAATCAACAGAGGGTCAAAACCCAGATATAGCAACATAACCATACTAAACAAAAGGAACAAAATAACTGCTGGAAAGAAAACAGAGAAGAAGCCCGCCAGCACCAAAATCAGAGCAAGGATTTCAGAAGGCATTCAGAGTCCATCAGCTGACTCTTCATAGTTGTCACGTTCTCTCTCAGCTTCTGAAGATCTGGATCTTCATTCTTTTGCACCTTAGATCTAGTGCGAGTTCCAGGACCTGAGTTTTAACTTATGAATGTTTATACATAGTTTTTTTGGCATTATAAGATGTTACTTATGTTATTTTAGTACTTGTCTTATGATAGAATCCATAATACAAGGTTAGGACTTGTCCAGGTGGCCTGAGTGCACCGGAGGGTTCCCTAGACTTGTGAGATGGATCTTTTGAAAGTAATTGATGTTTTCATGGCTTCTGTGTTTGGGTAGGGGACTAGGTACCATAGGTGTTGGAACCCTAAAGTGGTTTCCAGATGATCCTATGGGTGGGTTAGTAAAAAGTGATAACCTAATAATGAATCTGGGGAAGGGAGGAAACAAAAGATAATGAAACAAAATATATTAATGGACACATAGTCCTGCTGGAGTATCAGGACCATGGGTAATTTCTAGGGAGGATCCCTATTCAGAAAGGGGGTACTGGGGTTACATGGTTTCTAGGGAGGATCCCAAAATACCGGATATGTGATGACACTCACCTAGAGGGTATGCTAGAAACCTAACCCTTGTGATTAGTAATGTGATATCTTATAATGTTTTGTATTTATTTTCAAGCGAGGGTTTGTGAAACTTTAGAATACTCAGGGCCTTGTGAGCATCTTGATTCTATCTCCTAGCATGAGGGGTGGAACTTCACTAGTTTCACATGGTTGCATGACAAAAATCTTTTGAGGTCCTGTTCGTGGTTTGTGACTTGGATGTGTTCTATTATATGCATTAATGAAGACCTTTCTATTATCATTGTTACTATTTTTGTTTCTTATCTTTAGTAACTATCTCCAACCAATCTCTCTCTCTCTCTCTCTCATACAAATAAACATTCTTAAGGGGTTGTAAGTGGTCTAAGGGGTCCTAGGACACATTAATCTCTCTCTCTCTCTCTCTCTCATACAAATAAACCTTCTTAAGGGGTTGTAAGTGGTCTAAGGGGTCCTAGGACACATTAATGTGTCATAAGAAACCCTAATAACCATTACAACCCTTAAGATGTAGAGAGAGGGGTATTCAAGGGTCCTAAATGTTAATAAGGGGTCCTAGGACACATTAATGTGTATTAGGACCCCTTTTGACCCTTAGGAAACCTTAGGACCCCTTACCATTCATTAGTGTATGGTAAGGGGTCCTAAGGGGTGATAA
>MU223424.1:1415231-1435449 GCA_018584345.1 Thuja plicata
ATCCTAATGGGTCCTAATGTGTCCTAAGGGGTTGTAATGGTTCCTAAAGGATTGTAGGACCACTTAGGACCCATTATGACCCCTTATGATATATTAGAACCACTTAGAACTCTAAAGAGTGTCCTATCATGATTAACTCTCTCTCTCTCTCTCATGGGTCCTATGACTATTAATGTGTTCTAAGGGGTCCTAATGAGTCATAATGTGTCCTAATGGGTCCTAAGGGTTCCTAGGACCACTTATAATCCATTAAAACCCCTTATGAGACACTAGTACACATTAGAGCCTATTAGTGTGTCCTACGATGATTATTGTGTTCTAAGGGGTCTTAAGAGGCCCTAATATGTCCTAAGGGGACCTAGGACATCTCTCTCTCTCTCTAATGGGTCATATGACTATTAATGTGTTCTAAGGGGTCCTAATGAGTCTTAGTGTGTCCTAATGGGTCTTAAGGGGTCTTAATGGGTCCTAAGGGTTCCTAGGACCACTTAGAACCCATTAAAACCCCTTATGAGACACTAGTACACATTAGAGCCCATTAGTGTGTCCTAGGATGATTACTATGTTCTAAGGGGTTTTAAGAGGCCCTAATGTGTCCTAAGGGGTCGTAATGGGTCCTAAGGGGACCTAGGACCACTTAGGACCCACTATGATACATTAAAACCACTAATAACCCTAAAGCATTTCCTTGATCAAGTTAAGAACTTAAGATTATAATCAATAGTCCACTGAGAATCATGTTCAAAATAATGTGTTGATTCCTAAAATTTGGCTAAGTCTGAAATTTCCTAAAAAACCTCAAAATCTAGAATCTTTATCTTAACTCCTATGAAGTTGAAACCACTCTCAAACATCCTGGAATTATATACATAAAATGTAACTTAAGTATAATAAAGGAAGAGTATGTAACTTATACTTAAATGTTACATTTTATGCATTGGCCTAGTGTAAAAATTGGTTTGGCAGGGCCTGTTGGGCTTTCTTCCTCCCTCCCTTAAGCATTTTTCATAATGTTACATAGGGCGCATGCCCTATTGGATTTGATTTCCCAAGCCTTAGGCTCAGGTAATCAAAGCCATAGCGTGTGCGCCCTATAGCGCGCGCGCGCTATAGAGCGTACACCCTATGGCTTTTGGGAGACCCAAAAAATGTTTGGCACCTTTTTGGTCCCCCATCTTCATGCATATACCCCATCGATAACCCATCTTCAGATTGTAGTTTCTAAAGGGAGTGGCAGGGTACCATTTCTAGTCTTTCCACTAGGGTCAAAAAGACTGAACACCCAACTTATGTAACAAATGATCTGGAATGGCAGAGATGAATAGATCAAAAGTCTAACAATCTGGACAAGCCAGACGGAACTAGACCTGCATGTCATCCCAAGAACGGAGGATCATAAAGACCCTGGAAAAGAGGTCCTTTGGTGTTCTGATGCCACATTTGAAAAAATGCAGAGCACTGACACCTTAAGTCTTAGCTAGAGGGATACCCTGGATGGAAAATAATGGAGACCACTAGAGGTTTTGTTGATTCAAAGAAACCCCATTATGAAAAATTTCCCCATCCTAATGAAGCCAAGGTTTGATTTCTTCCCAGGCCTTCCATATGCTCTTAACAAAAAAGGTTCCCTGAATATGCATAGGATCCCTCATAATAAGAAGAGTTTGAAGACCAATTCCTTTCCAAGATGGCTTGTGGACAAGGTATCTTGAAGAAATACAATGCCTAACAAGGATTTTCCAAGCTTCATCACCTATGAGAGCATGAATAATCCATTTCGAACAAAGAGCGAGCCCTTTCTTGTAAGTGGAGAGAAGACCGAGGCCACCAGACTCTCTAGGAAGACAACAGTAATTCCAAGCAATTTTGTGGAAGCCATGATGGTTGGCTCCCAAATCCCAGACGTAATATCTGAGAAGGCATTCCAGCTTAAGGTAAGAGGCTTTAGAAGGAGCCCAACATGAAGAATAATAGACATGAGTGGTGACCAAAACCTTTGAGAAAATCAAGAATTTCCCCTTAAGAGAGAGGGGTTTAGAGATCCAATACTGAAGCTTCATTTCAATTTTAGCAAGCACAACATTCCATAATTCCATAGGAGAGCCTTGAAAAGAAAAGGGAATACCCAAGAAGCATAAAACTTCCCCATGTTGAACCCACTTCCCATCAAAATAAGCCATCCAAGGAGGGGCTAGGAGAAAAGATTATCTATAGAAGAGGGTCTTATGCCATTGAATAGTAGACCCAGAGACCATACAAAAAGTATCCAAGCATTGCAAGGCATTAGAGACATTTTCCTCATCCTCGAGGAGAGTGAGAAAGGAATCATTAGCAAAGTGACCATTGAAAAGCTGGGAAGAGGAGTCTGGAAGAGAGATTCCCCCCACAAAACTAGAGGAAACAAATTTGGAAAGAAGGTAACCAAAGCCTTCAGCAACAAGCACATACAACATAGGATCCAATAGGAAACCTTGGAGAATGGACCTGAAAAGCCCAAAAGCATCAGACCATGTACCATTGATAGATATGCACATAGAGGCATCACCATAAATTATTTCAATAGACTGCAAAAAATTGGGACCAAAACCTATAGCTTGCAACATGGAAATAATGAAAGGCCATTCAATCTGATCATAAGCTTTGGAAAAATCAATTTTAAGGAACATGGTTTGTTGCTTGGACTAATACGACCATTCCATTCCCTCCTAGACAAGAATGATATTATCAAGGATATATCTAGATTTAATAAAACTACTTTTCTTTGGTTGGAAAATAAGAGGAAGGAGATGTCTGATTTTAAGAGCTAAAGCCTTAACAATGATCTTGTATGAAACATTCAGCAAAGTGACGGGCCTCCAGTTACAAATATCCTTGGGATCACCAGCTTTAGGTATGAATTTAATATTTCCTTTGTTAATAATAGCTCCCAGACTTTTATTGTGGTAGGCTTAGAGATAAAATTTGTGTAGGTTAGAACCTATAGCATCCCACAAATGTTTGTAGAATTCACAAGGGAAGCCATCACACCCAGGGGATTTTTTATTAGGTCACGGATGGTGATAAGTTGCTCACAGAAGGCACATTGCTCAACCGCCATGTGGTTTGGAGTAACAACAATACACACTTTGATAACCTCTTCCCTAGCAACTGAATTTCCCTATGAAGCAAACACTTTTTCATAGTGTTGAACAAAATCTTGAAGAATATCAGGAAGATCTGAAAGAGTTTTATGACCATGCTTGATCTTTTTGATCCCAAAGTTGGTATGATGGGCTCTGAGAGCATGAAAAAACTTTTTAACTCTTTAGAAGCTTGATCGTCCATCTCCAACCAGTGGAGGCAAGATTTGATTTGAGCTCCCCAAGCAACATAGTTGTCAGCAATTTTCTTCTCATGGCAGAGTTGAGAAAGCTTAAGTTGAAGCTCATAATCAAAGGGATTCAAAGATAGAGCATCAGAAGTAGACCAAAGAGCTTTAGTGTTAAATTCATAAGCATTTTTTCTGTACAAGGCCAACTGGTGACCGTAGATGTAGAGAAATCTAGAAGTATGGGTGATGGCATCATTCCACCATGGGATCCACCTAGTGTGGTTGTGGGGTTGAGGCTCTAAATTCTAGACCTAAAGAATATGAGAAATGGTGGAAGCATGATTCAGGATGGATGTGTTGAGAAAAAATTGAGTTCTAATAGCCCACCAAGGAGCAGGTTTCCATGTAATGGTAAAAAATATGGGGTAGTGACTAGACAAGGTCACATCTGGCAAAGGAATGACAGGTAACTCCTGATCTTTAGAAAAAGAGAAATTTTTTTGTGTAGTTATCATATCATGAACAAGTCTCTTAAATATGCAGTCAGAACCAACTCTAAAATTAGACCAAGTGTACCAGACCCCACTCTACCAACAACGGTTAGCATTGGGATAAAAAAGGCCCAATTTATTGTGCATATAGTACCAAGCTCCCTGCTCTCCAACTGTCCATCAAAAATACAAAATCCCTTCCTTTTTAGAGGCCAGCTCAACCATATTAAAGTCCCCACACATCACCCAAGTTGCTAGAGGCAAATTATCCGCCAACCAACACCAAAGTTGAGATCTTTCTACAATATTATTGGGAGCATAAACATTAACTATACTAAAGGAATGATTATTGAAGGACAAAAAAGTCCAAGTGACTCGTTGCATGAGATCAAAACCATGTGCAATAATAGTAGATTGAAATTGAGGTGATAGAATAGTAATGACACCGCCTCTACTAGCTTCATGCTGAGAAGAAAACACAATGTCGTCTGACCATATGACATGAAAGGCAGAAGTAAGAAAAAAACTATAAATTTTAACTTCCTACAAACACAAAACATCCAGACTTCACAGTCTGCACCGGGTATCCTGGACATAGTACTTTCTGGAGAGGTCAGTCATACCTCGCACATTCCAGGATAAAAAATTCATGAAAAATCTTGCATGTCTTCCTTGTCCTCAAGAGAGGAGAAACTATTCTACAAGAAGGTTGGAATGGAACCAAAGTAGGTGGGTAAATCTCCATATGAGATAAATTTCCTCTTTTCATCTGGATCTTCTGCACGACCATCAGGGTTGCGAGACCGATGCAATGTATACGAAGAAACAATTGAAGACACATCTTGTAGAGTGCGCACCACCCCAGGGGTGGTAAACCACATAGTTGGGGATTTCCCCTATGAAGTAGGGTTTGATATTTTTTGAACCATCGGTAGCCCTTCAGAGGCAAATATTTTCTCTCCACCCGGAGAAGCTGATGGAGGAACTAAAGGGGAAACAACAAGTGCCTTCTTGGGAGCTGAAATGGTTTTACCTTTTCACACAATGGTAGTCTATTGTTCCTTCTTTCCAGACTGCATTTTTAGCAGGAGCTTCCTTTGGTTGTGTCTTGGCTCATAGAATGGCCAAAGGGTAGTCCTTACTCTTATGATTCATTGACTGGCACCTATAGAAAGTGTTCAACAGGTTCAAATAAAGCACCTTCTAGGAAAAGGTGTGAGTACCGACCTGTATCTCAACAGAGTCTATGAGATCCTTGGAAAGGTCAACCACAAACACGCTTCTGCAAATGAGCATTGAAAATTTTATCATGCTCCATAGTAATGACTTTACCAAGGGTTTTGGCAACAGACTCAATAAATGGCCAACATGACAATGGGAGACCAAGAAACTCAACCCAGACAAGAAACTTAAGTTTCTTGTCATCCAAGACAGTGAAATCTTGAGACCACCTCTAGAACACAAGAAAGGAGGACCGAACCGTCCAAGGGCCTCGGCTGAAAAATGCCTCCACTTGAGAAGTGTTAGAAAAACAAAACAAGAAACAACCTTTAGTAAGGTTTTGAACACCTTCAAGGAAGACTACATGAGGAGTCCAACACTTGTTGACCCACTCTTTGAGCATAGTTTCAGGAGGAGTGCGATCCAAAAAATACCCTATCAAGGTATGATTTTCTAACCAATAACAAGCAACATCAAATTATTGCATGTTAAGCACAATATCAGGGTTACCTTGTGGAAGACCTTCAAGATGAACTTGTGCAGGCATTTGTTTAGAGGAGGCGCCATGACTTTTTGAAGCATCAACTTGAGCACCAGCATCAACTGCTGGGCCGAAGTTGGCCGGAGCCATTATAAACTAACCCTAATGAGAAATCCTTTAGTAAATGTGGTATGACAAGTGGGAAACTTAGGAGAAAAGATCAGATAGAGAGTTGAACACATGAAACCCTAGTAGAGTGAAAAAAAACATTTTTCTTTTTAACCATTGAGCAACTTTCAATTGGGCAACAATGCAACTTTTTGGACCAACCAAGATCAGGTTTCCAAATAGAATCCAAGTGGAATTTCCTATAAATGAGCTACATAATTTTAGGCCTTCCCAAGATGGTCCTTGTGCACTTCATGGATCTCTGATATCTCTCACGAGGTCTAAGATATTGCTCTCCAAAAATCACTGCCCAATTTCGCTTAGTGCACATTGGGAAAATTTCAGTCTGACATGTGCCAGAATGTTCTTGATGCTACATGAGAAAAAAAGGTTTCCCCTAGCGTTTACCTGGCCAACCAAATCCAATGGAGTTGACGGTTTGGTCCCATGATGAAGAGTTTGAAAGTTGCACCATTGAGAAACTTTCAACTGAGCAACAATGCAACTTTTTTCACCAACCGAGATCGGGTCTCTAAATGGAATCCAAGTGAAATATCCTAGAACTGATCTACATGCTTGTAAGCCTTCCTAAGAGAGTCCTTTTTCACTTCACAGATCTCTAATATATCTCACGAGGTCTGAGATATTTCTCTCCAAAAATTGTTGCCTAATTTCACTTAGTGCACCTTGGGAATAATTTGGTCCGACATGTGCTAGAACATTCTTGATGCCACATGAGAAAAAAAAGGTCCCCCTAGAACTAACCTAGCCAACTGGAATAGATGGAGCTAACAGTTTGGTCCCAAGAAGAATAGTTTTAAATTTGCACCATTGAGCAAATTTCAACTGAGCAACAATGCAACTTTTTTCACCAGTCAAGATCGGGTCACCAAATGGAATCCAAGTGGAATATCCTAGAAATAATCTACATACTTGTAGGTCTTCCCAAGATGGTCCTTGTGCACTTCACAGATCTATGATATCTCTCATGAGGTTCAAGCTATAACTCTCCAAAAATTGCTGCCCAATTTTGCTTAGTGCACCTTGGGAACACTTTGGTCTGACATGCGCCAGAATGTTCTTGATGCTACACGAGAGAAAAAAGGTCTCCAATAGCATTTCCCTGACCAACTAGAGCTGATGGAACTGATGGTTTGGTCCCATGATGAATGATTTGAAAGATGCACCATTGATAAACTTTCAACTGAGCAACAATGTAACTTTTTTCACCAACCGAGATGGGGTCGCCAAATGGAATCCAAGTGGAATATCCCAGAACTAAGCTACATGCTTGTAGGCCTTCCCAAGATAATCCTTGTGTACTTCACATATATTTGATATCTCTCACAAGGTCTGAGATATTGCTCTCCAAAAATTGCTACCCAATTTCTCTTAGTGCACCTTGGGAACACTTCGGTCTGACAAGTGTTGAAACATTTTTGATGCTACAAAAGAGAAAAAAGGTCTCCCCTACTGTTTACCTAACCAACCAGAGCTGATGGAGCTGACGGTTTGGTCCCACAAAGAATGATTTTTGATGCTCTTGAATTGTACCTTACCAAATCCTCTGGACTTCCTATTCATTATGTCCATCTTAATCTCACTGGCGAGATCACTTCCCTTACCTGTAATACCCTCCAAGTACTCCACTAGTTCTATTACAATGATTTTTAGTGGTATGTTTGAAATTTGAACTGTGAAACTAATCATGATTAAGCTAGTCAACACTCTACTAAAATTCAATTATTTTTAGTATTTAGACACCCCTCCCAACAACCCCAAAAATTAATCTTTGTAAGTCTTCTAACAAACCAACTCCATTACCATACACAACACATGTTTCATGCCCTCAAAACCATGCATGCACATTTTATAACATCCCAAACTTCTCGAATAGCTATATATTTTCCATATACATCAAGAATCCAACATGCAAAACCATGAACCATATTTCTTGGATACTATTAAAGATCACCTAACATAATATTTTATATATCCATCTATTTCATTACAAAGACACCAACTAATATTATACTCTATATACCCACTCTACTACGTCACAGATCCCACAACCCTTAACCCAACTTGTAATCCCACTTGAGCCACTTAGTACTACATTTTTTTGATACTTTGTGGGATTCATAGGTGAATGATTGATCCCAAATTTTCACAAGAAAACCACAATATAAATCAAATACTTTGCTACTTTGAACACATTCAACAAAGCCTTATAATTTTTTGTACAAGAATTTATAAGACATCTTATATTGTTGAGAAGTAGAATTATATAAGATAATTTATTATTTCATTTTTATGTACTTAATTTTGTTCTATTATGAGACACAAATCTTTTATCTAAAAAAATTAAAAGTTCTAAATTCGCCTTCAATAATTTGAATCTTCGCATATGACTTTTTATATCTCATACCATAATATTTTTTAACCAAGTCAAATATTTGCTTTCTTGCATGTATTACATCATTATAAAAGGTTGACTATACACACCACCTTTCGTTCAAATACATTGTATATCATTGATACAACCATATTAATAATAAATATATCAATGTTATCAAAAGTCTGAGATACAAAATTACTCAAAATCATATATACACAACTATATATAAAAAATAAGTGTGTCATTTTTGCTCATAAAGTGTACAATTTTAACAAAAGGTACTCGATGACATCTACATTCCAATCCCTACATTTAGAAGACATAAGAAAAGTTAATAGAGAAAATAATAAGTTTATAGGTTGAAAAAAAGATTATGAATGTATAAGTAACTAAACGAACCAAAGAACATGAGTAGCTAATGCATAGTAAAGTTTACCATCATTTTTTGATGGGCTAATCAAATTCACACCTCAATATTCTATATATATCATATATGTATCTAAATTCACTTACAATCCACATAAAAAACCAAGTTTATTGGCTGAAACAAATGAAGAAGAAAACTGCAATTAATGTATTGAACATAAGCGTAATGAACATAGAAACCCTTGCAGTGAGTTGCACTTACCTACTGAAGTGTGCCAGAAGGGTCATCTCTCTGCTTCAAGGTATTCAATATTGCTTCATGATCAAAAGTACTAATAGTCCAAAGTTATTTTATCTTTGGTTTTCCTTTATGTTTCAACAACTTAACATTGGCAGCTATAACAAGGTGTGAATACATGAGAATGGTTTTGTGCTTCTCGTAGTCTTCAAACATAGGGATGTCATTATTTCTAATAATGTATGTGAGCATCCATTTTCTCACAACAACATGTGAACCTGTTGGATATGTGAACATATCATCATCTATCATCAGTTGTGCAAGTTTTTTCTTTCCTCGTAATCAACGTGCTAACCAGTAATCCGATCTCTCATCATTCCCCTACGGTGCAACCAATGCAAAAACATGTCTTGGATGTAGAAGATTTGAAAGATAGTCATATTCAAGTGAACAATCCATGTCATCATTTATTACAAAGAGTGTGATAGATAAAGGAGTTAGATAATGTGGAACCCATGTATCGACCCACTCACTTGACTCACACTGATCCCAATCATACTGAAGACACCTTGAACAAAAAAAAGCCAACTCTCATGTCAAAATGGTCCATGTACTAGCATTTGAGCTTTGAAATGAATGCATTTTTTAAGAATCTTTCATTTTTTGACAATCTAGCCTATCTCCTATTGTGACCAACTCAACCAACCAAAACAATCTGTGCACCACTGAATCAAGACTCCCCCCGTGACAATGCTGAAGTACACCAAACAATAATAGAACAAGCATCAAGGAGTTTTGCACTTGAAATCCTCAATTGATCCTTAAATAAAGCTCTTTTTACACATGCACTTGCTCCATCATGATCCCCTTTTCCATGTATTACCTAAAAAAACTCCAAATATGAGGTACACCTCTTTCTACATGCATTCTACACAACCAATAAAATATAAAAGCATTTTTGAATTGAATTGTGCAATTATCTGACCAAATGAGATGTCTATCCATAGCATCATCATTTTCCCGCACCCACTCAAAATAATTCTCAAAGAAATTTTGGACATACTCATGAGAATGAGATCTATCATCGATCATATAAAAATGGTATTCTCTAATTATCTTTTGGTCATCTTCTGTACTATCAGGGGAATGTCTATATGTTATGTGCACAAAAATAGCAACCTGAATAGAATTATAATATTGATCTTGCAACTCATTTTGAGGCTGCAATGTATAGTTCTCTACAAAGTCAAACAACTGATATAATAGTGCCAATCAGAAAAGTGTCTTTACACATCCTGAATTGTTGATCCAACCACTGGATCAACAATTCATGGTGCCTTGCATACTTATAAAAAATATTCTTCTTGAAATCTGAAATAAAATCAGCTACATTGCATTCTTTTGTAACCAAATCACATCTAGAGACTTCACCTCCACTTTCAATGTATATTTAACGATTTCATATACCTTTTTTTGGACAATTGTCTTTCCAAAATTATGTTTGTAGCCCTCATGAAAACATAAAACAAAATTCACTAACCCACCACATTCTGAGCACTTATCATTTAAGAAATCTTGTCTATAAAAGAAACAACCATCATCTCTAGGACATAAAAAATCATCTAGCAAGTCTCTTGATGATTTTGGAAGAGCACTTGCACCACACTCCTCTAACATTTCACTATTATGCAAAGTAAAATGAAAGGATCATAATAGTTCATGGTGCATTGAAAACTCCACATGATATTTGCAACAACAAGTATGTCAAATCTTAAGAGGTACACAAAAAAGGCTTGAAGGATTCAAAATCTCTTTGTGATATTTTCAATGTTGGATGTTTCTCACAATTTTTTTTGAACAACATTGTTTGATTCGCCTCTAAATAATGTTTGGGATGCAGGGTGTGGTCTTGAATGCCAATTATCAACTTCAAGACATCCTTCACATTTGGTGACACTCTTGAGTTAGATTGCCAAAATAGTTGAATTTGATCCTTCACACCATCAGTAAGCTTCTTATCACAATGTGGAAGCCTCCCACCATAAGCCCATGTATCATTTTGGAGAGGATCATCAAGTCTTTCTCTTCCTGCAAGTGCTCTATCCAAAGTTTTACGATTTAGGTTCAAGTCAACACAAGTTTGTCTCATCAAACGAGCCTTTCTCAAATGATGAATTACTAGAGGCGCTCTTGTCTTTTTCCTTGGTAGTCTTCCCAATGGAATTAAAAGAACTAAAAAGATTTATCACAATAATAACATTCCTATTCTTTTTCTTGTTCACACTAATCTTTAATTTGACTACTCTACGTCTCATATTCTGCATCTTTAACAACTGCACAAACATTTGACATTGCTCGACCAATGTCTTGTGGCTAAAAAAATGATCAAAAAGTTTTGAAACCCACAACTCAATGGTTCTTTCTGATCTCTTTCCCAATGCCATCAAAATTTCTCATTGTGTTCTCATCAATTTCAAGTTACCTTTTTGTTGTCCTTGAAGGTCTCAAATGAGAAGTTTGTCTTTCTTCCTCCCAAGGGACTTCATTTCTCATATAATCTGGAGATGTGTAACATTTATTTGGTTCTTATGCACCATTATCATTGTCAATTCCTTCATATTCAATTAGTGGATTGTCATTGCCAATGTCCACAATTCCATTGTCCACATCTACATGTTCATTTTCAAATCTGACATTAATCCATACATTCTCATTTTCAAAATTATTGTCATAAATCATTTGAAATTCATGTTCTTCTTCACTTGAAACAAAATTTAAGGGTGGGCCTATGTCCTCATCTTCATTAATATTTAACATACCTTGTCTCTTGTTCTGATGGGCAACCCTATCCATTTCTCTATACACTTTAATCTCTTCATGTGTGAGCTTCCCCTTCCGTTTATGCTTTTGTTGACTACTACTCCCCATGGTGAGACAAAAAAGGTGATGCAAAACCTTTGATAATAGAGAAATTACAACAAAAAAAGGGTGGAAAAGGTAGTTTTTTTGTCTTCCACAGCTATAATGCCATAAAATTCTCTGTAAAAAATGTGGTTCTCGGATTGAGGGACCCAGAGAATCATTTTTTGCTTTTGGATGCCAGTAAAACAAATTGGATATCCGATAATATAAGATATCTGAAATCTCCTGCTCAAATTTTGCTTTTCTTAACATTTTCAATTTTCAACTTTTTCATTTTCATGTTATTTTGAAAATATATTTTACTTTTTAATTACTATGATAAATTTCATTTCTATAATATTAATATTATATTTTCATAACATTAATATTATATTTATATTTAATATTAATATTATAATAATATTCTCTCTCTCTCTCTCTCTCTCTCTCTCTCTCTCTCTCTCACACACACACACACACACACACACACTTCAATAGATCCTTACTTGATTAATCTAATTTAACAAAACTAAATGCAATAAAAGACAACTAATCTAAATCAATCTATTTCCTTCTAGTAGGCAGGAGTATGAGTTTTCTCTCAAGTCATTGCAAAACTTAGTGACTACACCTATTCTAAATAAAGGATTTTAAAAGAGCTATATGATTGATATAGTATGTAAATGCAAGATTTGTTTTAAATCCAATCCTAATTAGAGATGTATTTTAAGGCACTAAATTGAAGTGTGATGATTCTTTTTAGATCCCAAAATCCAAATGTGCTCTAAGTTATAAGATTAGCATGCTTGAAATCAAACTAAAACAATTAACAATAACTCTAAATGCTCAAATGATAAATGAAAGCTAGAATGCTAGAAAATGTTGCAGAATAACAATAATAAAAAGTTTTGGATTCTTGTGAAGGAAATGAGGTTCTCTTTTATAAAAATCTCTCTCGAATCGACGGTCGAGATTGAAAGCCAAAGAGTGGACAATATTTGATTTGAAGAAGAAAAACTCATGTGCACATAGAATGATTGGTTGAGAGAGTCAGTTAACTAAACTGAATGATCAGTCAATTAACTCAATTGACTAATCAGTCATTTAGGAAACTTCCAAAATCTATTTTTAGTTAAGTAGATTGTTTCCAAAATGAGAAATCAATAAGAATAAGTTAATTGAATAAAACTGATTTGTTTCTATTTTAATATTCAGATGACTGAAAATATGACATAATATGCATTTTTAATAACTTAAAAGATTCTAAATGCACATTTTGATTTTATTAATTAATTTAATTCTTTTTTGGATTTAATTAAAAATTTAGTAGTTTATTTAATCAATATATTAGAATATCAATTAAATAATTAACCTAAGGTTCATTTGCCAATGTAATGGATTTTTAGGAATTAATTAATTAATCAAGTGCGATGGTTAATTAGGACCTAGGGTTTAGGTAAGATCAAATTGAAATTGATGGATTGAATATTTGGTTTAGGACTTAGAATAATCAAGATTAGGGTTTCTTGATAAGAAATTGAAATTAGGGGTCTAGGGTCTTGATGACCATTTTTTGGGTCATATATTTGCCCCTCTTTGAATTGATGTACGATCAACGCATTGAGTCAAAGAATTTTTAGCGAGGAGCCAAAGAATAGTTTGATTTGAGGTGATGAAACCATTCTTGTCGAGGAAGACCAACTCCGAGCTTGATTGGAGGAAGATCGATCAAAAGATATAAAATAGAATGCTCAATTTGATTTGAAGCGATGAAACTGAACATCTGTTAGAGACTCTTAAACCTTTTGATTGGTTTGAATGAATAACCACTTTGATTTGAAGTGATGAAACTGATCTCCATTAAGAGATTTGATTAGCAAGCAAATTTATTTGATTTGAAGCGATGAAGACAATTTGATCAATGTATCTGGTTTCAATAATGAACACCTTGTATAAGACCGATCTTGTTTGGTTTCAAGTGTATTCACCACTGTATAAGACCATTGATTAGGTTTAATTTGATTTAATATGATCTCAACTTGATTTGATTCGATGAAGCTGAGATGCCCCAAGCGATGGAGTTTTGATTAAGCATGTGATCACTGGACTGTTGATGTCTTGATCTTGCCTGCTCAGGATCAAAATTGAAATATGGATAGGTGCCCCAGTGATCAGAAGTAATTTGATTGATAACATGATGTAGGAATAAGCTAATTTGATCAGAAATAGGTCCCAAGTGGTTAGGACAAAATATATACTTGATGGGAGGTCTCGTTAACTATATTTGACTAAAATTGATGACAGGAGGATTGGTTGGAAGAAAGTATGAGATATTTATTAGGAATAACAATCCACCAACACAAATGAGGGGGGGGTGAATTAGTTGTGAGACAAATTATTAAACATTAAACTTTATAGACCAAAAATTTAATCCAAATGATAACACAGTAAATGCCAACACAAGAACACAATCCTTTGTTGTCGAGGAAACCCTATTAAAGGTAAAACCCTAGTGGGAATCAACACCCACAAATAATGTAGTGAGAGTATAGTATCACTGTTAAAAGATTTAGCCCTATTAAGAGCTTATTAATGCATTACAATACATAGTCCCTATTAGAGGAAAAAACTTGTTAGGAGTCAAGAGAAATAGTGGGCTCATTGCCCAAGCACACTACCTCAAGAATGTTAAATCCACCCTCAAGGACTTACAGTCTAAAACACAAGTATATATAGAAAATATACAATCCAGTGAACTGTCTGATAGAAACTGTCTTTTCTTGGTCAGTTCCAATGAAGTACCATAATCACATCCTCTACTCTACATCGAAGAGACAATCAAGCTCGCAGCTTCCACACTTCTCTATCTCTCAATTTACCTCTTCCATACATACTTCTTTTCAAAAGAAAAGATATCTCATATATACCCTATTACAATAATTGATTAGGTCGGCCAATTAAGCTTTCATAATATACAAATAATTAGTTATCCCCTTGCTAAGATACATACAATACCTATAACAAATAAACATCAATTATAATTCATCAAATATAATTCAAGATTTGTAATCCATGCTCACAATCCACAATACACGCTACATCTCTGAAGTCGACCCCAAATAGGTCTCCTCCATAATACACACCACAACTGGCATCACCAAAAATTATACAACTTGTGACCCATAACAAACATTCATTAACATGTCTTCTGTCATCCCTTAAGATTGCATAACCTGAATCATCATCGCTCGTAAGATATACTCAAAACACAGAGACTCACTCTGTCAAACATCACTATCACAGTCCAGTATCTAGTCTTCACTAAAACATCTGTAACTCATATAGTATACAATATTAAGACAAGAAAATTAGAAATAAGATCACCTTACATCCTTCTACATGTTGTCATCTTCTCTCATTCTAATTCAATCATACAGTATCCACACACTTCTGGCAGTCATCATACAATAGTCACAACCAATCGGTTCTTCCTCCAAAGAAATATATGTTGACATCAGTGAAAAACATGAATGCCAAAAATATCAGTAGTAACCAATTCCAATAACATTGAACGATCTCCCCCTTTGGAATTGATGGCAACATATGGAAAAATCCATCAAACCAAAAGTACAATCTTCTTAATATCCTCAATACAACTCTCCCTAAATAGTAGGGATTTTCTCATAGAATCTCTCCCCCTTTGCCAACAATGGAAAAGGGTTCCATAACTCTTCTTCATTTTTCTGAAAGGTGTGATGAACTATAACTAATTAAATGTTTGAAGATGTTAAGTTGACGATCACAGTGACAAGAAAGTTTATGCAAGACATTAAATCAGTTAATATATTGTATTTTCATTGATGTCAACTTGATATAACCTATATGGTCATGTACATACTGCCAAAGACTTCAAAGAATCGATGAATCAAAGGCTATGATATTAGTAATGCATATAAGTCAAGTATTCACAAAGTGACTGTATACATCGATGGAGTGCACACCGACGGTCAGAATAAATCAATGAGAGCAAAGTCATAGTGTTACCCGACAAGCAAATGCACAACATTACCGACAAGCAAAGTCACAGTGTTGCCCAATGGACAAAGATCCCAAAGACAACTGAAGTCACACTGATGGAACAGTCAGTTGTCACCGACAACTAACTGTAGTATTGACCGACAGAATAGAGAGTTCAGAAATGAAAAAATGCTTAGCTCTCAAGAGCTAAAAATAGACTTAACTGATACTTATCATTCTTTTAATCAACCAGATAAAGCCAAACATAAGTAAAGGATTTAAAGTTGATTTGTCTAGTTGGCAAGAATATCTCTATGAGATAAAACTAGAGTTTTTCTTTAAATCTAATTGGAAAGAATTGTGGATCACACCAAGATCAAGAAAGCTAAGAAATGGTAAATCATGTCTATAAAGAGACAACCTAATTCATTAAAAATTTGGGTGAAGGGGAGTGAACAAGAGAATAGATTCTGAAGAGATTCTGAAGGAGAAGAAAGTATTCATTCAGACATGATCAATCAAGCTGAGGAAAGAGCTAAATTATGCAGACACTAACGAACAGAGAGACAACATCACAAAGCAGAAAAATGTGGAGAAAAGGTATTAAATTGATAACATTGATCAGAAAGGTAATGCACTTACAATAGATCTGAAAAATCTACAATTCTAGTTCTATACATGAATAGATCAATTTAGTGTTTCAGTTTAACTATTGAAGCGTCAAGTCTCTTAACTGAGTAGGAATTAAAAGTCTTTTGTAATTGAGATACATCCCAAGGAGTATCAAAAATTTTGATCATAGAAAGTAGCATTGGATATGCCCGATACCTATTGACAGGCCAAGTGAGTGTTTGATCAAGGATGGTAGCATTAGATGCCAGATACTAAGTGACAAATAGTTCTTTAAAATCCTCTAACAAGGTCACACCTAACAGTGTGTTTGTAACATTTAACATGGTTGGATCTTAACCGAGCTCACTTCAGAAGAGTGAAAATTTGGGGTACCGGTTCCAGTGGTTTTTCCCTTAACATGGTTTTCACGTTAAAAATCCATGTGTTATGTGTCTATGAGTCATTACTTTATTATTTTTCTTTTCACATAAGTAACTCTAGATTGATCGGTATACACTAATTATTTACTGTGTTTTAGTAAATAGAAATACTATTTATCGGTAAACATACATAAGAAGGTTTTACAAAGCACCCCGACAAGTAGAAATTTGATATAAGTATTTCAAGGAATTCAGCTTGTAGGACTGAAGATAACTAGAGGTATAATTTTTCGTACTAAGTTTGAAGGGTTGATTTAAGGATTAATTTTTGAGGCCACTGATTCACCCCCCTCTCAGTTATTACTAACAGTTGGTATCAGAGCTTGTGTGCTTAGAAGGAAGGTTTCAAGACCTAAGCTAAAGATCACAAGCTGAATAGACAAGATGTTCCCAAGTTTAATAAAGACAACTTTGCTTCATGGAAAAGCATAATAAGACTCCACTTATCAGGTATTGGAAATGATGTTACTCAATACTTAGATACTGAATATGTGTTTCCCACAGGAGCACCCATAGTTGAACAAATTAGAGAGAAGCATGAACACAACTGCATGATGATAGAGCTTGCTTCCTCACTCTCCAATGCTGAATTTGAAGATGTCAAAGCATGCACAACTGCAAAGGATATGTGGAACAAATTGAAGCTTGTACATGGTGGTGATAAATTTTTTTTGAGACCCAAGGTAGAAAGCCTTAGAGGAAAATTTGATGATCTCAGAATGAAAGAAGGTGAAAACATCACACAGTACAACACAAGAATCAAATAGATAGTCAATGCTATCTGAGGAGTTGGAGGTGTACTAGATTAAGATACAGTGGTAAGTAAAATTCTAAGAACCTTGCTTCCTACTTATGCTATTAGAGTATCTGCCATACAAGAAATGAGAGCAGTAGCAAATAGAAATGTTACTCTAAATAGTTTGATTGGAAGACTGATTTCATTTGAGATGAATGATTTTGATAATAGTGTCTTACCAAAAATAGAGTCTGCATTCAAATATTCTTTGAGAATAAGTAAATCAAGTCATAGACACACTATGAGAAAATACAGTGATAGTGAAAGTGAAGAAGAAGATCTTTATGAAATTGAAGCACTTATGGCTAGAAGAATGTAGAGAGGCAAAGGTAAATTACCACTTGTGTGTTTTAATTGTAAAGAGATTGGACACTTTTTTGCAAGATGTCCTAACAAGAGAAAATATGACAGAAGTAATGATAGGTCATTTTAAAATAAGTATGACAGAGGTGATAACCAAGATTACAGAAGCAATTGACAATCAGAAAGAATAGATACTCGAGACTATAATGACAAAGGAAAAAATGCCAGTAACCTAGCTAAATGCAAAGATGAAGATACTAACACTGAATCTAATGAAGACATCGAGATGGTATTTGTGGCAGTAAAAGATGATTTAGATGATGATGAAGAAAAGTATGTAGAAACTGCACTCATATCTAAAGTTAGTAAAAATGATGTCTGGATCATAGATAGTGGATGCACTCACCATATGACCGGTGACAAACAAAATTTCGAGACTTTTGAATACTATAATAGTGGTTCAGTAAGAATGGGTAATGACACACCTTGTCTAGTTGAAGGTAAAGGAACTATAATGTTGAATAAATTGATAAAATGTGAAAATGCTTATTGGGTGAAAGGAATGAATTATAATCTATTGAGTGTTTCTCAGTTGAATAATTCAGGTCACAGAGTAGCATTTGAAAATAATAAAGCAAAGATCTTCAATAAATTAGGAAGTCTAATTGGTACCGGTGAGTAGACAAAAGATAACTTATTCTACCTGAATGATACTGACACCACTCGCTTAATGGATAGAAACAAAGATATATGGATGTGGCACAAAATATTGTGTCATGTAAACTTTGAAAACATGAAAAAGATAAGTAGAAAGAGAAATGTAAAAGGCTTACCGACGATGATTAAGCCAGACAATATCATGTGCAAAAATTGTCAAAAAGGTAAGATGACAAAGTATAGTTTCAAAAGAAAGACCCATACATCTGATGCCATTCTAGAATTAGTCCATACTAATCTATGTGGACCAATGAGGACAAAGAGCTAATATGGAGATAGGTATTTTATTCTCTTTGTTGATGATTACTCTAGAATGATGACAGTAATGTTTCTAAAAGATAAATCTAAAGCATTCAAGATATTTAAATGGTACAAAGCAATGGTAGAAAAAAATGGTAAAGAATTCAAATGCTTAAGATTAGATAGAGGAGGGGAACTTATTTCAGATGAATTCACTAACTTTTGCAATGAACATGGTATCAAAAGACATATCTCTGCACTGAGAACACCACAAAAAAATGGAATTGTTGAAAGAAGGAACAGATCCATTGTGGATTGTGCAAGGACACTGATGGGGAACTTATTTCAGATGAATTCACTAACTTTTGCAATGAACATGGTATCAAAAGACATATCTCTGCACTGAGAACACCACAACAAAATGGAATTGTTGAAAGAAGGAGCAGATCCATTGTGGATTGTGCAAGGACACTGATGATAGAAAAGGCATCACCCAAATCTTCTGAAGGGAAGCTATCAGTACTACCTGTATGCACCCTAAAATGGTCGCCTAGACTTTGGTCACCATTTATCATTTTATCAATTTATCAAATTTCTGAATCAATGCTTTGCAACATTCTCAATTCAAATCAATTTCCTTGATCAAATTGTAATTAATTCAATTATTTCAATATTTCCTAAGGTTTGATCATTTTTATTTAATTAAAAGATTTAATCTCCTTTTTAATTAAATGAAATTCCTCTTATTTAATTAAATGATTTCATCTCCCTTTTAATTAAATAAAATTCCTCTTGTTTAATTAATTCACTTTCCCCCATTTAATTAAATAAAATTCTTCTAATTTATTTAATTATAAAGAAAACCCCTCTTTTAATTAAATAAATAAAAATCCCCACTTAAAGCACTTAATTTGATGAAAAAGGCAATAAATTAAATAAAAATCCCTTTTTCATCACATCTTCCTAAGTGGTGGGTTTTTGCCTCTTAATCTCAACCATTGATCAATTATTTTTGCCTCTTAATCTCAACCGTTCACTTTCCTATATAAGGAAATCTCTCCTCATTTGATAATCATCAATCAATCAATCATCAATCATCAATCATCAATCATTCATACATATCATATTTTTCATAGTATTGTTATGCTGCAGGTTTGGAGAGCAATTTTGGAGGAGGATTTGAGCACTTAAGCTTGGATATTGCAACTTCTCTCTTCTTGTCTCATTCTTCTTGCATTCATGGCTATTCATGTAGATTAGATTCATGTTTATTTTCATAGATTAATCTTGCATTTGTATTTCCTTTCATATATTTAGCCATGCATTGTTATCATTTAGATTAATTTTCTTTCATGCATTGTTATCATATAGAGTAGATTTCATTTTCATGCTTTCGAATCTCTCATTTCATGGTGTACTTGCATAGGCACTAACTAGGTCAATCTGAGGGCCTCCATTTCACACCTTTGCACTCCATGACTAGAGAGCTATGGATCGATATTTGAGGCCTCATTCTTGA
>MU223424.1:1435499-1452487 GCA_018584345.1 Thuja plicata
GGTCAATCTGAGGGCCTCCATTTCACACCTTTGCACTCCATGACTAGAGAGCTATGGATCGATATTTGAGGCCTCATTCTTGAGCAACCTTAGATGGAATGATTCATAGAAGTGTGTCAACATTTTAACACACACTACCGTTTACACATTAAACATAGTACAATTGAAGAAAGACACCAAGTAGCCACCCTATGAGATATGGTATGGTCACACACCCAATGTAAGTTACTTCAAAAATTTTTGTAGTCAATGTTATATCTTAAAGGATTATAGAAATGGAAAGCTTGACTCCAAAAGTGATGAAGGTATCTTCCTAGGGTACTCCACCAAGAGAAAGGCTTATAAGTGTCTAAATAAAGCCTCTAAAAAAATTGTTGAAAGTGCAAATGTAAAGATAGATGAATTTGCAGAGAAGAATGAAAAGGAAAGAACAAAAGAACCAGAGGACTACAATAGGTTTGTTTACAATGAAGAACCTGTCACTCTACCCGATCAACAATGTAGAGCTCCTGAGCAACAGATTATTGCACCCGAGCATCAGGCTGCAAATACCAACAATCAGGATATTGTTCAAGATGATACACCAAGTGATGGAGATCAAAATGAAGGAAAAAATGATGATCAAGATGATAAGCAAAGATCTGAACCTGTACTTGCCATATATGTCAGAAAGAACCATCCACAAAACCAGATCATTGGAGATAAGAAGGCTGGTATGAGAACCAAAAGTAAGTCTCTAAACACAAGATGCCTTATTTGTAATTTTGAACCAAAATCTGTCAATGCTGCACTGGAAAATGATGAATGGATTAGTGCTATGAATGAGGAAATTGAGAAGAATGAGAAAAACAAGACATGGACACTTGAACCGAGACCAGATGACAAGAATGTCATCGGTACAAAATGGATATTCAGGAATAAACTGAATGAGAATGGAGAAGTCAACAGAAACAAAGCAAGACTAGTATGCAAAGGGTATGCACAAGAAGAAGGGATTGACTATGGAGAAACCTTTGCACCCATTGATAGGCTAGAAGGAGTGAGAATATTACTTGCCTATGCTGCATGTAAATGATTCAAGGTATACCAAATGGATGTCAAGTTTGCATTCCTAAATGAAATACTTAAAGAAGAGGTGTACATTGAACAACCAGAAGGGTTTGTTGATCAGGAAAAGAGGGACATGGTATGTAGACTACACAAAGCCTTGTATGGATTGAAACAAGCACCCTGAGCCTGGTATGAAAGACTTCATTCCTATCTTATTAGTATTGGATTTGTAAGAACTAGTGAAAACAATAATCTTTATTTGAAAGAAGATACTGATGCTAACATTTTGATTGCTAAGATATTTGTTGATGACATCATATTGGGAGGCAATAATATGCTATGAAAATCATTTGCAAATGAAATGAACAAAGAGTTTGAGATGTCTATGTTTGGAGAGATCAAGTTCTTTCTTTGTCTACAGGTCATGCAACAAGATGAAGGTATTTTCATTACACAATCCAAGTACATCAAGGAAGTGCTAAAAATATTCAAGATGGAAGATTCCAAGCCATTTGGAACGCCAATGGAAATTGGATGTAAACTGACAAAGCAGGACAAGTCATCAGAGGTAAATCAGATTTTGTATAGATCAATGATTGGAAAACTCATGTATGTTGTACATACTAGACCAGATATTGCACATGTAGTAGTTATAGTTGCAATATTTTCTACTAATCCCAGGGAATCACATATGAATTCTATGAAAAGAATCCTAAGATATCTGTAGAATACCAAGGACCATGGATTATGGTATAGAAGAGAAGGAAAATTTGAACTTAAGGTCTTTACCGATGCTAATTGGGATGTAAACATTGATGACCTAAAGAGCACAACTGGAGGAGCATTCTTTATAGGTGACAAAATTGTCACATAGATCAGTAAGAAGCAAGGATGCATCTCTCAGTCTACTGTAGAAGCAGAGTATGTTGCTGCTGCTGCAAACTGCTCAAATATTTCATGGATCAAACAGTTACTGGAAGGTATGCATATGAAAATTCTTGAATTAGTAATTATCTATTGTGATAACACCAGTGCAATAAAAATTTCCAAGAATCCAGTCATGCATGCTAAGACAAAGCATATTGCTATCAAGTATCATTATTTGAGAGAACAAGTTCAAGAAATGGAAGTGATACTTGAGTATGTGCAATCAAAAGAACAATTATCTGATATCTTCACCAAGTCACTGCCCAAGGATGTATTTGAGTACTTGAGAAAGAGACTAGGGGTTAGACCCTTGTCTACTAGTCAGTAAAATGACTAGAAGGCCACATCAGCCTATATATTATCAAAATATCATTTATGTTGATGCAAGCAAAGAGATGGACTTCAAAGATACATCTATACACAACAAGGTATTTATCTACTCCGAGCACCAGAGTTATTATATTGCTGATGGATTGAGAAATTCAAGGAGTATATTATGGATAGAAAGGATTGTTTGGCATCACTGTAAAATATTTGTTTGGCATTATTGTCAAAGGGAGAGATTATATCAAGGAGAAATTATATCCATCACATTATCCAAAGGGAGAAATATAACCAGAAAGGAAGAGTACACACAAAGGGAGAGAATTGCTGACAAAAGACATCAAAAGAAAAGAGAACAGTGAAAGGGAGAGAGTTTGAAACA
The DNA here is from genome assembly GCA_018584345.1 of Thuja plicata. NCBI lineage: Eukaryota > Viridiplantae > Streptophyta > Pinopsida > Cupressales > Cupressaceae > Thuja > Thuja plicata. Next base: position 1,438,183 of record MU223424.1, read on the forward strand.
AGAAAAGAACACATCACATCATAAAAAGAAAGATTCTACATCTATCCAGTGAAGGGATTGAAGACAGGAAGAAAGCTGCAAGAATCAAATCCAAACTTATATGCGCTTACCAAGGACCAAATATTTGTATTGCTTATAGTACATAAGATTGGTAATTTGATTAAATTCAATTATTATATTTCATATTATATTAGCAGTAATATAGTGTGATAATGTAGTGTGTTTCTATCAATGCCAAAGGGAGAGATTGATGAATTATAACTAATTGAATGTTTGAAGATGTTAAGTTGATGATCACAGTGACATAAGAAATTTTATGCAAGATATTAAATCAGTTAATGTACTGTATTGTCATTGATGTCAACTTGATATAATCTATATGGTCATGGACATACTGCCAAAGACTTCAAAGAACCAATGAATCAAAGGCTATGCTATCAGTAATGCATATAAGTCAAGTATTCACAAAGTGACTGTATACACTGACAGTTAGAATAAATCAATGAGAGAAAAGTCACAGTGTTACCCGATGAGAAAATGCACAACATTACCGAAAAGCAAAGTCATAGTATTTCCCGGTGAGAAAAGAAAAGTGTAACCCGATGGATAGAATTACAGTGTTTCCCGACGGATGGAGATCCTAAAGACAACTAAAGTCACATCGACAGAACAGTTAGTTGTCACCAATGACTAACTGTAGTATTGACCAATAGAACAAAGAGTTCATAAACAAAAAAAAAATGCTTAGCTGTCAAGAGATAAAAATATACTTAACTGATACTTATCATTGTTTTAATCAATCAGATAAAGCCGAAGATAATTAAAGGATTTAACGTTGCTTTGTCTAGTTGGCAAGAAGATCTCTATGAGATAAAACTAGAGTTTTTCTTTAAATCTAATTGGCAAGAATTGTGGATCACGCCAAGATCAAGAAAGCCAATAAATGATGAATCATGTCTATACAGAGACAACCTAATTCATTACAAATTTGGGTGAAGGGGAGTGAACAAGAGAATAGATGTTGAAGAGATCCTGAAGGAGAAGAAAGTCTTCATTTAGACCTGATCAATCAAGCTGAGGAAAGAGCTAAATTCTACAGACACCGACGAACAGAGAGACAACATCACAAAGTAGAACAATGTGGAGCAAAGGTATTGAATTGATTTCATTGATCAGAAAGGTAATGCACTTACAATAGATCTAAAAATATGCAATTCTAGTTGTATATGTGTTTAGATCAATTTGTTGTTTTAGTTTAACCATTGAAGCATCGAGTCTCTTAACCGAGTAGGACTTAAAAGTATTTTGTAATTGAGATACATCCCAAGGAGTATCAAAAATTTTGATCATAGAAAGTAGCATTGGATATGCCCGATACCTATTGATAGGCCAAGTGAGTGTTTGATCAAGGATGGTAGCATTAGATGCCATATACTAAGTGACAAACTGTTCTTTAAAATCCTCTAACAAGGTCACACCTAATAGTATTTTTGTAACCTTTAACAGGGTTGGCTCTTAACCGAGCTCACTTTAGAAGAGTGAAAATTTGGGGTACCGGTCCTAGTGGTTTTTCCCTTAACAGGGTTTCCATGTTAAAAATTCATGTGTTATGTGTCTATGAGTCATTACTTTATTGTTTTTCATTTCACATAAGTAATTCTGGATTGATTGGTATACACTAATTGTTTACTTTGTTTTGGTAAATAGAAAGACTGCTTATCGGTAAACATACAAAAGAAGGTTTTACAAAGAATTCCAACAAGTAGAAATTTGATATAAGTATTTGAAGGCATTCATCTTGTAGGACTGAAGATAACTAGAGGTATAATTTTTGGTACTAAGTTTGAAGGGTTGATTTAAGGATTAGTTTTTGAGGCCACTGATTCACCCCCCTCTCTCAGTTATTACTAACAAGGTGTAGCTTTTTCAAATCTTCATGTCTGTAACAACCAGGTGCAAAATCACCCAAATATGTTCTATCGTGTTCTTGCGATCACTCCCCCTGAGGAGTAGATCTATACATCAAGTCCAAAAAATGATATAGCTCTGAAAGCCACTAGATTGATGCATTCCTACATCAATTAATTACCATAGGGAGGGGGTCTCACCCCAAGAATGCTTTTGAGATACTCAAAACCATCTTTTGGAAAAGGTTTTGTAAATATATCTGCTATTTGTTCCTTTGTGATAACATACTCCAATCTAATCTCCTTCTCTGCTACCTTGTCTCTCAAGAAATGATACTTAATAAAAATATGTTTAATATTTGAATGAATTACAAGATTCTTTGACATATTCTATGCTACTGTTATCACAATGGATAACCACTGGCGCTTCAAAAATTATTCCAAATTTCCTTTAGCATTTGTTTCATCCAAACAATCTGTGTATAATTTATAGCAGAAACAACATACTTATATTCAAAAGTAGACTGAGCTATACAATCCCACTTCTTACTTAATCATGAAACCAACCTTTTTCCAAGGAAAAATGCTCCCCCACTTGTACTCTTTCTGTCATCCACACTACCTGCTCAATCAACATCAGTATAAGCATGTAAAAAAAGGTCATCAGATTTTTCATACCATAATCCATACTCTATTATTCCTTTCAAGTATCTAAAAATTCTTTTCATAGTAGCACAGTGTGTCTCTTTAGGATTTGCTTGATATCTTGCCACAATTCCAACTACATTAGAAATATCTAGTTTGGTGTGAGTTAGATATTATAGACCTCCAATCATTGATCTATACTTTGTCTTAAAACCACTTTGAGTTTCATCATTATTAGTAAGTTTATAACCAGTCACCATGGGTGTTCCAACAGGTTTACAATCTTCCATTCCAAATTTCTTCAATATCTCCTTAAGATACTTGGTTTGAGATATAAAAATACCGTTCTTGTTCTAATTAATTTTCAATCCAAGGAAAATTTCATCTCACCAATCATTGACATTTCAAATTCATTTTCCATCTCTTTAGAGAAATTTTTACTCATTTCACCATTAACTCCAAATATGATATCATCAATAAAAACTTCTATGATTAGAATTCCATCTTCACTAGTTCTTAAGTATAAATTACTGTCTGCACTACATTTTCTGAAACCAAGATGAAGTAGATACCTGTCTAGTCTTGCCTACCATGCTCTCAGTGCTTGTTTAAGTCCATACAAAGATTTCTTTAACTTTTAAACCATGTCTTCATCTTCTGTCAAAGAAAATCCATCAGGTTGCTCTATGTATACCTTTTCCTCTAGATCTCCATTCAAAAATGCAGATTTCACATCCATCTCATATACCTTAAAGTCTTTATGTGCACCATAAGCAAGAAATAATCTCACTGCTTCCAACCTAGCAATAAGAGAAAACTTTTCTTCAAAGTCTATGCCTTCTTGTTGTGAGTAGCCTTTACAAACCAGTCTAGCCTTATTTCTTACCAATGTTCCTTCCTCATCCATTTTGTTTCTGAAAACCCACTTAGATCCTATAACATTCTTGTTTTTAGGCCTTGGAACCAATTCAAAAGTGTTGTTTTTCTTTATGTATTCTAATTATTCCTGCATAGCTTTATTCCAAGATTCATCTCTACATGCCTCATCAATAGATTTTGGTTCAACTTGAGAAATCAAACAAATTTCATCTCTAATTTTTTATTTTTTCATCATTCCTCTATTTGCATCACCAATGATTTTATCTTTAGGATGGTTCTTCTTAACATACATTAGATTCTTAGGAGTTTCAGTAAGCTCATTTGATTCATCTTGACATACTTCGATCTCATTGTCAATATCCAAAGGTTCTTCAGGATCAACAGTGACCTCCTTAATCTCTTCTCTAATATGAATTATGTTCAAGATGTACACAACAGTACCAACAACTTCTCTCCATTGAACATGTGATACATTTCCTTCCAGAAACACAGTTCTAGCAGCATATAATATTGTTCTTTTTCTTCGCTCTGCTATCCCATTTTGTTGTGGTGTCTTAGGAGTAGATGTCTATCTCTATATTCCATTCTCTTTGTAGTAGGTATTAAACAAATTAAAGTAAAATCACCACCTCTATCTAATCTCAAACATTTTATCTTCAACCTTGATTCATTCTCAACTTTTTCTTGGAATATCTTGAATTTGTCAAATGCCTCAAATTCTCTCTCAGATATGTAACCCACATCATCCTAGAAAAGTCATCAACAAAAAGTATGAAGTACCATTCACCATATTAAGATCTTGTTCTTGTAGGACCACACAGACCTATATGTACAAGATCCAACTTCCCTTTCATTGAGTAAGATTTTCTTTTAAAATTGCTTCTAGTCTACTTCCCCATAACACACTCTCTACACATAGTGTTAGATGGTCTCACAATCTTAGGTAGATATCTAACTGCATTGGTCATACTTGCCTTCACTTTATTATCAAAGTTAACATGAAAAAATATTCTATGCCATAACTGACTTTTATCAACCTTCACAATAAAACAAGAAGCCTTAGATGTATCTAATTCAAATACATTACCTCTAGATTTAGTACCATATGAGATCAAGTCTCCTAACTTACTTCTGATAGGACATTTCCCATCAATGAATTTCAATTGATAACCCTTGTCCACTAGCTGTCCAACACTCAACAAATTATGCTTAAGTCCATAAAAAAGAAACACATTGTCAGTATTAGTTTTTCCATCCAGGGAAATAGATCCAACTCCAATGATAAGCTTAGGAGTATTGCCACCAAATCTTACAAAACCACCATCGTACTTTTTCAAATTAACAAACTTATTTTTATCTTTAGTCATATGATGTGAACAACCACTGTCTATAACCCATTCAGATTTCTTTTCAACACGAGATACTAAGGCTCTTTCTTCATGTATAGGTTCATCATCCTTAATAGCATTAAATCCAATCTCATCATAGTCAATAGCTTCACCTTCACTAGCATAATAATATTCCTTATCCTTTAAATACTTAGGTTTATAAAACTTAGGTTTATGCTTTGGAACCCTTGTAGGACATCGAGATGCACAATGACCTTTCTTGTTGCATGAAAAACATTTCAAAGGTTACTTTCCTTCAAATTTTCCCTTACCTCTCTTTTCTCTTCTAGCGATTAGGGCCACAATTTCATCTAGCTTTCTTTCTTCTTCCTGTATCTGTTCCCATTCATCAACATATTCTTCAAGTTCTTCTCTTAAGTCACTACTATTGGTGCTCGCAATTCCTAATAAGGTATTTTTGTTTCTATGCACAATTGCTTTGAATGTTGCCTCAAATTTAGGTAGAGAATTTCCCAATTTTGTGGCCTCAAAGGTAGTTAGTTTCCCAATAAACATCTCTCTATTGAAGTTCACTGTCAAGGGTATAATCTCTTATATAGCTTGTACTTTAGTTCTATATACAGGTGCTAGAGATCTGAGAATCTTTGCAATCACTTCTTCCTCATTGTAAGTACCTCCATAATTTCTGATGCTTGTAACAACTTCAATGACTCTCTATGCATATGCTGTAATGTTCTCATCATCTTTCATTTTCAATGTTTCCATCTTTGTCTTCCCATTTTTTAACTTTTCCTGCTTTGTAAAGTTATCTCCTTCATTCAGTTCTTCCAATCTTGTCCAAGTTTCATGTGATGAATCTAAATCTTTTACCTCTGTGAATTCACTTTAGAAAGTGTGCTAATCAATGCTTCTCTTGCAACCATGTCACAGGAGAATAAATTATTTTCATATTGAGTAACTTTATCTAGTTCATCCTCAACTTTCATATGTTCCTTCTTCTTAGTAATCATCTAGTAGTCGATTCCCAAACATAGAAAATGTGTTCTCATCTCATTATTCCAACTTTCAAAGTTTTTTGGATCAAATTTTAGACTATCCTTCCTATAGTAAGCCATCATTAGGATCACCTCAAGCTATTAAGATTTATTTCTAAGGACTAGTAGCTCTGATACCAATTGTTAGGAATAACAGTCCACCAACACAACTGAGGTGGGGGTGAATTAGTTGTGAGATATATTATCAAACAATAAACTTTATAAATCAAAACTTTAATCCAAATAATAACACAATAAATACCAACACAATAACATAATCCTTTTTTGTTGAGGAAACCCTATTAAAGGTAAAACCCCGGTGGGAATTAACACCCACAAGTAATGTACTGAGGGTATAGTATCTCTGCTCAAATATTTCGCCATGTTAGGAGCTTATTAATGCATTACAATACATAGTCCCTATTAAAGGACAAACCATGTTAGGAGTCAAGAGCAATAGTGGGTTCACTTCCCAGACACACTGCCTAAAGAAGGTTAAAGCTACCCTTAAGGACTTACAGGTCAAAACAAAAGTGTATATAGAAAATATAAAATCCAGTGAGCTGTCTGATAGAAATTGTATTTTCTTGGTCAACTCCAATGAAGTACCATAATCACATCCTCTACTCTACATCTAGTAGACAATCAAGCTCGCAACTTCCACACTTCTCTGTCTCTCAATTTTCCTCTTCCATACATACTTCTTTTCAAAAGAAAAGATCACTCACATATACCCTATTACAATAATTGATTAGGTTGTCCAATTATTCTTCCCCAATATACAAATAATTAGTTAACCCCTTGCTAAGATACACACATTACCTATAACAAGTAAACATCAATTACAATTCATCAAATATAATTCAAGATCCGTAATCTACGCTCGCAATCCATAATACACGCTACATGTATGAAGTTGGTCCCAAATAGGTCTCCTCTAGAATACATGCCACAACTGATGTCACCAACAATCATACAACTTGTGACCCATAACACACATTCCTTAACATTTCTTCTATCATCCCTTAAGCTCACATAACCTGAATCATCATCGCTCGTAAGATATACTCAAAACACAGAGACTCACTCTGTCAAACATCACTGTCACAGTCCAGTATCCAGTCTTCACTAAAACATATGTAACTCATCAAATATACAATATTAAGCCAAGAAACCTTAGAAATAAGATCACCATACATCCTTCTACATATCATCATCTTCGCTCATTCTGATTCAACTGTACAGTATCTGTACACTTCTGTAAGTCATCATATAACAGTAACAACCAGTATCTTCTTCCTCCAAAGAAACATATGTTGACATCAATGACAAAACATGAATGCCAACAAAATTAGTAGTAACCAATTCCAACAAAATCCAACAAGATTTCCATTGGTTTGGAGTCTAGACAGAGTGATTGTGCAAGCGGTTAGCTACAGTTGACTGAACAAGTCAAACGTAAAAAATGACAAGTAAAACGATATCAGATTTCCATTTCAATCCTAAAAATGGAACCAGGACAGTCGAATTAGCTAGGGGTGCCATTTTCATGTCAATAAATGAACAACTAACCACTTGACAAAAGGAAGATCGACCAATGAGAGCTTTAGATCCTTCACATTGGAGAGAGATAACTGTATTATGCAGATTTCAACACCATGCAAATGCAATGCAAAACTACCATGAATGCAAACTAAGGTGTAGTCACTAAACTTTAGCCTTGAAATTTTTCATCATTGAGCATTGTGGAATATTAGAGTCGCTACAATCCTTACTGGTGCCACTGCGACCATAAGAATATGAATATGGCTTTCATTAGATAATATATCGGAAACTAACATAAGCATCAGGGCACAAAAGCTGAGATGACCTGAACGTTGTTTCTAGTTGATGTTGCAAGAGTACACCAGTATCAGGGCATTCAAGGCCAAGATAACTATGAATGTGATCTTGTGTAAATAAGCAGAGAAATAATGGTCAAGGAGATAGTTCCAACCTCAGCTTGGCGTGCAAGTAAACATGATAAAAGAGATGTGAGGCTTTTCTTCCTTAATGCAGAAGCTCTTATCACATACACCATGTTTATTTGACGTTGTAGGATCATTGAGACCACACCAAAAAATAAATAGACAAAGAAAAGATTAACAAAAATCAATGAGAACAAACAACATATGAAGAGAAGTTCAACATACTTCAGCCAATTTTAAAGTTTTTAGATGTGTATATGTATGAAGTGTTGAGAAACACCATTGTGCTCGTGAGTGCTATATGTTTGATTTTTATCGATAAGTTGTTTGTGCTTGCATTACCCAATGTGTGTTGAGAAACACAGATGTATCCAAATAGGTAGTGTTAAGAAACACTATTGATTAGGGTGTTGAGAAACACTAGTGTGTCAGTAGCGAACTGTCCTGTAGAAATGACAAGATAACTAACTCTGATTTGGTGCAAAATGTGATCAAAGTGGGGCCCTTTCCCCCTAGTAACAAATTTGGACAAATGAGAACCGACTTGACTCATACTGCTGGGATAAATCTGATTCGATTGCCCCCCAGACTATGACTTTGGATTGATTTCAAGCTAGGAGGGTTGTTAGAAGAACCAAAGTGTCAGAAAAGTGACTGAAAGCTTATGTACAAACTGAACCAAAGGATTTCCAAGACTGAGCATTGATAGATGGAGTGCAGAGGTACAAAAGGTGCATGTTTACTAGGTTTTCACCTACTTGGTAGAGATTTTATTTTTGATACCATGGCGCCTATTTATTAGGTTTTCACCAAGGCACTTTTTCTTCTTTTTAATTTTTTTGTATTTTTCCATTTTTTTATTTGATTCATCAAGGCACCTATTTACCAGGTTTTCACCAACATAACCATTTTTTTCAAGACATTTTCCAATTTTTAGTCTTTTTCTAGGATCATAAATATGTACATGGTGTTGGTCACCAAGAATGCCTTAGGTGTAGAACTTCTTCAGATGGAGATTTTTGATGGGCTCTCAGAGGTGTTCTCCTTCAGGTGTGGAGAGTCGATAGGCTCCAAAGCCAAATGTTGTAGTTATGATATAAGGACCCAGCCAGTTGGGTTCAAATTTTCCCTTTTGTTCTCTATGTGACTGATTACAGGGATTCTCTCTCAACACAAGGTCACCCACCTAAAGTTCTCTTGGTTTGAACCTTTTATTATACCCTCTAGACATTCTTTTTTTATAATCTCTAAGGTGATCAAATGCCACTTAATGACGCTCATCCAACTGTTCTAGTTCTTGAAGCCTTGAGACCCTGTGGTCTTCATCTATGATAAGCCTTCATAGAGAAACTCTCAGAGATGGTAGTTCTACTTCTATGGGTAATACTCCTTTAGCTCCATAGACAAGAGGAAAGGGGGTTTCCCCCGTAGGCATCCTAATGCTTGTTCTATAAGCCCATAGTGCAGGATTGATCTGCAGGTGCCAATCCCATCCAGATTTATTCTTAGTATAGTGTAAGATTTTCAAAAAAAAATTATTAGAGGCCTTATCCTGTCCATTACCTTGTGGATAGTAAATGGAAGAGAAGGGTTGTTTAATCTTGAACTTCTCAAAGAGTTAATTGATATTGGTGTTTTTAAACTGCCCTCCATTGTTAGTTATAATGGCTGAAGGAATGCCATATCTAATGATAATGTGATTCAGAATGAATAAGGCCACCTATTGGCTAGTGTCTTTGATTAGTGGGACCACCTCTGCCCACTTTGTGAAATATTTAGTGGCGGTGATGATGTACTTATACCCGTTAGACGAAGATGGGTGTATTTGACCGAAGAGGTCAAATGCCCACTGTTGGATGGGCCAGTGTGTGATAAAGGGAATTAGTTCCCTTGCTGGAGCATGTATAATATTTCCATGCACCTGGCATTTATTACACATCTTTTCATATCTAACCGCTTACTTTTCCATGTCTTGCCAATAATAACATGCTCTCAGCAGTTTTCAGGCTAGAGTCAGACCATTAGAGTGAGAACCAAAAATACCATCGTGGACCTCAGAAAATGCACGTTTAGACTCCTCTTTTCCTAGACACCTAAGAAACATACCATCTAATCCTTTTCTATAAATATCTTCAACTATGAAAACATACCGTGATGCATTACACATAAGGTGTCAGAGTTCATTGTGGGTACGCACATCAGGTATGACCTGATGGTGCAGGTAGGCGTAGACATGTTTGTATCAGAATTAATCCTATCCTATGATAGTGAAAACCATATGGGAGTTAGGGGAGTTGTAAGTAGGGAAATGAAGTTCTTCCACCAGGAACTCATAGCGGAAGTCTTCCTCTTGTGGTTGTGTGGACGCTAGTGTAGCCATTGCATCAACTGCTCTGTTTTGTGTCCTTGGGACCTGCTGAAATGTGCTGTAGGTAAAATATTTTTTGAATTCATTAACCATTCTCTTATAAGGCATGATTTTATCATCCTTGGTTTGGTAAACATCATTGGTTTGGTTGATGATGAGCTGGGAGTCACCATAGATGTGTAACTCAGATATGTTTCATTCGATAGCTAGTTTGATTCCATTAACCAAGGCTTCATATTCAACAATGTTATTTGTACAAGAAAACACAAAATTATATGCCTTTAATATAGAATAGCTCTAAGATGTGATGAACATGATGCCTACACCTGAACCTAGTTGTGTGAAAGATCCATCAAAGAAAAATTTCCATGAGCTGTGCGTTATGTGCAACATAGAGCCATCTGGAAATTCAACATTGATAGGGAGATAATCCTGTAACGTCAACTAGTTGATCTGAAATTTCTTGTCCTTTGATTTATTTTCAATCAACATATTCAATTTCAAACTCATTGAGGAACATGAACCATTTTTCTAGCCTTCCAGTTAAAGTTGCTTTACTCAAAAAATATTTCAATGGATCGATCTTTGCAACCAGATTTGTGGAATGAGCTAACTTGTAATGTCTTAGTTTCTGAGACACAAATACAACTACAAGACAAGATTTCTCTATCATTGAATAATTCATCTCATACGAGACCAAGGTTCTACTGATGTAGTAGATGGCTTTCTCTTTCTTTTTTTCATCTTTGTGTGCCAGAAGTGCCCTCGGTGATGTTGCCGTGGAAGAGATATACAGGATCAATGGTTTTCCTGGTGTAGGAGGCATCAATATTGATGGGTTATCCAGGTATGACTTGATATGATCAAATTTATTTTTACACTCTTTATCCCATTGATATGTGACTCCCTTACGCAAAGTTTTTGTGAATGGTTGTGACTTGTCTGCCAATTGTGAAATGAATTGTATGATAGACTGAATTCTCCCCTGGAGTGTCATCATCTAACTGATATTCTTAGGTGGAAACATATCTATGATTTCTTGCATCTTTAAAGGATCTACCTTGATTCCTTTTGCTGAGATAATGTATCCCAACAATTTTCCATAGGTTACACCAATTGCACACTTCTTTAGGTTTAGTCTGAGTTTTAACTGCTCCATTCTATCAATAATTTTACCCAAGTCTAGTAAGTGCATGGATCTTTCCATGGTTTTAACAAGTGTATCATCCACATTATGTTCCATGTTTTTATGCATCATGTCATGGAAGATTATTGTGATATCCCGTTGATAAGTAGCACCTACATTTTTTAATCCAAAGGGCATAAAATTATAGCAGAAGGTGCCCCAAGCACATGTGAAGGCTGTCTTTTCTTGGTCTTCCAGAGAAATATTGATTTGATTATATCCAGAGAAACTATTCATGAGAGAGCACATTTCATACCCAGCTATCATATCCACAATCATATTAATGTTTGGTAAAGGAAATTCATCCTTTGGAAAAGCCTTGTTAAGGTCCCTGAAGTCAGTACAGACTCAGATAGATTTATTTGGCTTTGATACTGGTACAATGTTTGAAATCCACTCTGCATAATCAATAGCTCTAATGAACCCAACTTTGAGTAGTTTTTCCAATTCTGCCTTTATAACCAAAGCAACATGAGGGTGCATTTTTTGGAGCTTCTGTTTCACTAGTTTGACACCTGGTGCAATAGAGAGATGGTGCATAATCAGGTCTAGATCTAAACCAGGCATGTCTGAGTAACTCCATGCAAAGTTTTTTTTCTCTTTAAAGAACTCAGTAAATTATTTGATCTCTTTTGTTGATAATGATTGTGCTACATGAATGATGTGTGAATGATTTTTTGTCCTAATATTCACAAGCTTTTTTGATTTAATCAATATTGATGACCATTCCTAGAAGTAACTATGCAGGGTATCAAGTACCTCATCCATTGGCATCTTAGAGAGGTTTTCACCATTAGATGTGTCTTTTATCTTTACTATTTCATGTTCTGAAACCACCACAATGTGGTTTTTTCCTTCATAACTTATTTTATTTTTTGTTTTAATTTTGTGACTAAGGTACTTGATATCTATTTTAGTCATATTCATGCTAGGTTTGCTAGTGGAAGAAGTTACTAGCTCAACAACATTTAGGTAGCAAGATAGTACGTACTCATTAGGGAGTGTAGGGATGTTTATAGGCTGTGTTGGCAAGCCCCAATCAATGAGTTCAAGATGTATGAGTGGTAATAGATTGAAAAGTTCAAGGGTATTCATAGTATGATCATCATAAACCTGGACCGTTAAGTATAGACCTATATCAGTACCCTGTATAGATGCGTTCAAATTAGTAAGAGCCCTAATGACATCTTCAAAGCCCATGTTAGGAATTAGAGGATTTAAATCATCAGATCTAGACCCTGAACACTCACCTACCTCGAATGGAGTTACGTATTTTTGTACCATATCCATCTCTTTGTCTCGAGTTTCCTCTAACAGACTATAAAACTCATACTCATGAGAGTCTATTTCAGCATAATCGACCATGTTTAGGACATGAGTGAATTCCACTTGTTTCCCCCAGTTTGGATGAGTTATGTCTAAGAAATATTCTATGGTTAGATTCCCCTCTTCTGTATCTGGATCTTGCTCAGATGTGGTGGTCTTTGACTGATCAGAAGCCATTGGTGATTCCTTTAAAACATGCTCTTCAGTAGCATTGATCTGTGGTATTTTTTCTTCTTGTGCAAAGAGGAGAGATAGGATATTCAAAGGAATAGGAAAATGATACACATCTTCATCATCAGACTCGTCCCACTTGCAAGCGGGTGGGTCAGTTCTTTGTTCTGCTGTGTTATACTCTTCTTCATCTAGATGGACTTGATGTCTCTTTTATTTATCTAGACAATTTTTGGCTCTTTGTTCTTTCTTTGATAAAAACCCTAGACTATTCATGTCCCTAGACCATAAAAATTGAATAGAGATGGGTTTCAGGAGTCCATTCTGGTTACATCCGAGGGGTCCTTTTCCTGAATAACCCATTCGTTGAGCTAGTTCATACCCCACTTCATACATCTCTAGGGATATTTCAAATTGTTTTACCTCATTTTTTTTAGGATCCCTATATAGCCATTCCAAAATGGCATATTAGTCTTTCTCATCCTCTAATGGTATGTCTACTTTAACAAAGTCACCATCATAGATTGCTTGAGCTAGTGTTGGTGTTGGAGATTTGATTCTGAGCAGTTGGTTGATTGTATGTTTGTCATTGATGACAACATATAATACATAGTAGTAATTCTGTATGTACTTATCTGAATGATGATGTGAAGACTTGCGTGGATAGATACATGTTTTTGACATGTTTTTTATGTTATGTTCATACACGCAGACCCAGATATGATGTTTCAGTAAAGTTATGCAATTATGTTATTGGCAGTTACAGTTCTGGAAGTGTAAAATTTTAGGGTCGACGTATATAACATGTTTCTTGAGTTGCACCTATCTTAAGGATATGTGTGTGTATATTCATGGTTAGTTATGAATTAACTATCTTTGGTTAAATGTGCCTATCATATTACATCAAGATCGTGTTGTTTAAGCTGATTTGGTGAAGCTGACTCAGTGAAGCGTCGCGTCTGTTCAGTTTGACTTGCGTGGACTTAATATTGTTTGCGTGCTTAGTTAAGCCAACTAAGGTGTTTTTGAAGTGTTTCTAAGAGCTGACATGACCTTCTAATTTGGATAAGATACTTATAGTAGTTCATTTATGAACGCTAAGTGTGAATGATACGAAAAGAGAAGAAAGATGTACAGAGCAGATTATCAGAGTTGGTTCATTCATCAAGAGTCTATGTGAAGAAGAAGTGAAAGATTGTAATACACTGGAACTAATCAAGATAGCAGGTCTACTCTACAGTTCATCATCAGATATAGTGCATATCTGTTATACAGAAGGTTGTAGCCTTCACCATCAAGCAGTGAGCTTTTGGACAGTGAGTCCACCACCCCTAACAGAGTTATTTGTAAAAGAATCCTAACAAGGTCTGACCCTTAACCAGGTCACTATACTTATTGCATTGTAATGTACAAATCCTAATAGGGTTGAAATATCTTCTAACATGGATTACTACAAACAAGTATAGTTTATTG
>MU223424.1:1479028-1493819 GCA_018584345.1 Thuja plicata
GGAGTAGGACTAATGAAGGTGGAGATGTCCAAGAGAGGCCAACAAAATGCAAAAATATATCTTCATACTTTGGCGGGGGTAGACGCAATAGTGTTGGTCAAAGTAAGGAAGGTACATCATCAGAGGAGCCTATACAATCTCAACCTACATAGGAGTCCATTCAACTCTAAGTTCTAACAGACTAACACCAAACAAACCAGACCTATCGACTACCAAACATGAGATGAGCAATGATGAAAGAAGTAGCTCAATCGTCTATAAATAAGCTTGGTCGTTGAGAAATATTTCTTAAATATTTGTCCGTCCGACTACCAATTCAATTACATTAAATTAGCAAATATTCTCAAATCTTGAACATAACTGCAAGTACGTGCCGAAAAGGCCAATTGTAATTAAACACTAACCCCGTCCATTGTCCTTTAATGCATGTGAAGCCGCTTAACCGATGGAAAAGGAAAATTGTAATTAAGACTAATAGTACTACTGCTAGTGGACTGTGGCATGTCCTGTAATGCGTGCGAAGCCGCTTAGCCGATGGAAAAGGTCAATTGTAAATTGTAATTAACAGTGACAAGACATCAATATAGTAATATACTATCTACTGCAACTTAAGTGATACACGTTGGATAGAAACGTGTCACCATTCCGGACACGTGAACAATGTCGAGGCTTCATTCTAGATGTTTGGTCCCAAAATAAACCTTCAACCGTTGATATATTATCATCGGACGGTAGTCTGAATCATGTAATTAATAATCTATATGTAATTAATGTTTATGATTTAAATAATCCGAGCTTTGTTCATTTTAAATTTTAAATTTTTGTCTATAATCTACGTGTAATTAATGTTTATCATTTCAATCATCCGAGCTTTGTTCATTTTGTATTGGTAATAATAATAATATATCTTTCGGCTTATTATATATAGTTATAGATAAACTAAACTGCAATGGTATCGGTAACTGTCGATAAAAAACTATCAGAAATTGGCTGCACAATTTGGGCAGTGGTGTGTGGTTAGTGGTAGCGTACTAGCGAGAGAATGTCGCTATCACTGACATGGCATTTAATTATTTTCGAGTACACTGTACTCCGTAGACAACTTACCTTGATACGTGTCAACATTCCGGTGACTACTTCGACAATTCTTCTTCCTTCAAGAAATGTTGGCCAAAATTAAACCTCAGCCATTGATCCTGGATCATCAGACGGTCTGAGTTCTCAAATAATACATTTAACATTTAACTTATTTCCCATCTTTTGAAAATAGCCATACCAACTATATTTTTCTGAAAACCATTCGCCATAACAAATAAATTAATTCAATTATTTGGAAAATAATTTCGCCATTTTTTTATAAAAAAGGTATCGGTTATTAAAATATTCGCCAACCAATATCCATATTTCAAAACATAATTCGCCATCAATATTAATAAGTTTATTAAAAACAAAAATTATAATCGCCATTATTTTATAAAAATTGGCTAAACTATTAAAAAATTTGCCACCAAATATCCATTGATTGACGCATAATTCGCCAACACTATTATTTTTTTTTTCACCCAAATGACATGTGATTCGCCACAATTTTATAAATTTTGGGAGGGGGGGGTTCCTTAAAGTTATCCCTGACACACACACACACACACACACACACACACACACACACACACTTGAAAACAACATATTATGCAATGGCTCCATCCTCGATAATTCTCAAGAGATTTGGGAAATCCATCAAAGAAAAAATATTTATAGAGGTATCTAATTCCAAATTACAAAAACCCAAATTACCCAAACAATCAACAAGTGCGTTACCCTCTCTATAAACATGCAAAATGGTGAATTTCTCAAATGTCTCAAGAATTCTCCAGACATGCTCAACAATGTACTTAATATGCCAATTATCAACTCTTCTCAAAATATAAGCATCAATGATAACAGTAGAGTCACCCTCAATGTGGAGACACTTAATCTTTATTTTTTTGCCAGAACAATACCTTCTAGAAGTGCCCGAGCTTCTACCAGATTGTTTGTTCCCGGAGGAACAGATGCAACCTTCACGACTAGAACTTCACCAAGATGGTTACACAAACACACCCCTATTCCTGAATCACCTAGGTTTCCCTTTAAAGAGCCATAAAAATTCAATTTTATAGAAGAGGGGTCAAGAGGGAGAAACTTAATAGAGTTCCTATCAACAGTCCAACTTTTCTAAATCTAGGAAAAATGGGTGATACAGGAATAGAGATAAGCTTCCAACTTGAAATTACCATACTATCCCAGGAAGTGAAAGAAGAATTTGGATTAAAGTGAGATTGCACATGGGCATTAACTTGTTCAGAGATACATTTCTCAATATTAGAAAGAATGCTTGAAGAATCAAAGGGTGTCTTTCTAAAGATGCTTATATTACACTCCCACCAAATTGACCAAATAATAGAAGAGGGAATGACTGGCCAAAGACACGCAAATAATGAAGTGGAAAATAAGATTGGCCATGCTTGAAAAAATCCCAAAGAGTTAAGGGTAGAGGGAAGAAAATTGAAAGCTTATTCATAACAAAAGACCAACATTGAGATGCAAAATTACATTGAATAAAAAGATGGTCCACGTCCTCAACCACCTTACCACAAAGAACACAATTAAAAGGTGGAGCAATCTACAGACTAACCAACCTATCACTAGTGAGAATTTTGTACTGAAGAGCAAGACAAGAAAATGCACTTGCCTTAGGAAGGATAGAACTGTTCCATCAAAAGAGAAATTCACGATGGGATAAACTTTGGTTCTCCATTTGTTGGATGACCTTGCATCCTTTTTTTATAGAGTATTTCCTTGATTTAGAAGGACACCACATAAGTATATCTTTTCCTCCTTAAATATAAACCATTCATATCTCAAGAATGGAATTAAACTCATGAATTTGCGTTAAGGACAAAGGGAGAGAAGGATCCTTCCAACTAACTTTATGAGAGAAAATATCAACATAGTCAATATAATCAATCAACTTAGCACCCCAATGATGAATGAAAACATCAATAATACCCGATAGAGATACTATACTATTGAGAGGAGGAAGCCCATTCCAAGAATCACTTCAAAAGAGAACATCTTCCCTACAATGAATTTTCCAAGACAAACAACTTGAGACCACTTCCCTAGAAGAGATCATAAAATTCCAAGTTGGTGACCCTACCAGGGGATTAGAGATTGTAAAGATTTTGGTGGGACTAGAGGAATCTAAATAATTGGCTTGCATGATTTGACACCAAAGTGCATGTGGTTTAGTGTACATGTTCCAAATAAGTTTCCCCCCAAAGGCTTTATTCCTTATGGGAATATTATGCAAGCCCACACCACCAACTAATTTATTAAGGGTTAATTTTTTTAATGAAATAAGAGGTACCTTATTCTCATTAGTAATGTTATCTCTCCACAGAAAATAGCGGATAATTTTTTCAATATGGGCAATAACCGATTTAGGTGCGTGAAGGACAAAAATATAATAATTAGGAATAGCAACGAGTACAGTCTTAATAAGTAGTATTATGCCAGATAAAGATAACCATCTATCCTTCTAGGACGATATTCTAATTTTCAATCTAGAAATGACATTATCCTAGTAAGAAGACTTAACTTGCCCCATGAAGAAAGGAATACCCAAGTAAGTAGAAGGAAGGTTGCTCAAAGAGAAACCAAAGATACTCACAATTTTCCTTTGGACAATCTCACGAGAATTAAAGATGAAGATTCTTTTTTGAGGATTAATAATTTGGCCAGATCTTGAAGAAAATATATGTAGATTCTGCATGATATGCTTGGACTCCTGAATATAAGAACACCCAAATAATAAAGTGTCATCAGCAAAAATATTGTGAGAATCGTAATATGAGTATTTGGAATTTTCACACCTTTCCAAACACCCAAATCATTCTGCCTTTGGATTGTCCTACTAAAGGATTCTTCCATAATAATAAATAGAAATGGAGAAAGAGGGTCACCTTGCTGGACCCCCTGAGTAGTAGAAAAGAAACTCAAGGGAGAACCATTAATAATGAATGAAAAGGAGGCACCCGAAATGCAATTCTTGATCTATTTACACCATTTGACAAAGAATCCAAATTTTTGAAGAACTTTTAGCAAGAAAGACCATCTGACCTTGTCATAGGATTTCATCATGTCAAGCTTCACAATAAAGGATGGGATCAGACAAGAGTCAATAGAATGCAAAACTTCAAGTTCCACAAGTGCACCATCAGAGGTTTCCCGGCCAGGAAAAAAACCACCCTGCCGAGGAGAAATGCTTCTAGGGATCAATAGCTTTAGCATTAAATAGATTTCCTTGGCAAGGATTTTATAAATAAAGTTACCAAGGGAAATGGGCATGAAATCTACAAAGGTCTGAGGATCCTTAATCTTTGGTACCAGGGCAATATAAGTAATTTTGAAGTTTTTCAGGAAATAACCCTCCTTTCTAGATTCTTCTATAGCCAATAGAAGATCAAAACTAATAACATCCCAATAATTTTGAAAAATTAAAATAGTGAAACCGTCTGGACCTGGAGACTTGTCCAGGACCATAGAAAAAACTACTGTGTGAATTTCCTCAATAGAAAAGGGTTGCATTAGTAAATCATTATCAACTTGAGAAATTATATTAGGAATAGATTGCAAAAGCTCTTCCACATTAGGATCATCAACATGAGGAACCACATGGGGAGCCAACATGTATTTAAAGAAACAAACACCTTCATCTCTGATTTGTTGTTCAGTGGCTAGAAAATTACTAGATTTAGAGGCTTTTATAGAAAAAATAGAAGAGGAAGATCTCTTAATCTTAGCTGAAGATTGAAAATACTTAGTATTTTTATCCCCATCTTTCAACCACAGCTCCCGAGATTTATTTCTCCAATAAATCTATACCCTAGAAAAAAGTACTTCCCAATAAGACTGAAGATGCTTTTGTCTTTCAAAACTAGAAGGGTCTAACCCGAAGTTGATAATATGCTCACTGATAGCCTTAAGTTCCTTCTCAACCTCAACTTTTTCATGAAAGATATTCTTAAAAACTTCTTTATTCCAAACAAAGATTTTAGATTTAACGTATTACATTTTCTTATAAAACTAAAAAATTTGAGTACCTTTACAAAAGGGGGCACTAATCCACCATTGACACAAAAGAAAAAGAAAATGAGGATGTGTGAACCACATCCTTTCAAATTTGAATGAAGGCTTAAAATAGGGTACATTATCCAACTTATCTATTGCTAAGGAAATAGGGAAATGATATGATTCTACGACAGAGAGAATTTCTGAGGTTATAGAGAAATTGAGGAGCCTAAACTCATGAGAGATGAGAAACCTATCTAGTCAAATGGAAATTTGAGAGAATGACCTTCTATTAGTCCAAGTGAAGGAGCCATTACTCAGAGAGACATCCAAAAGAGAATTATCTTGGATAAAAAGGAAAAATCATCAATGACCCTTTGAGTTGTTGGATTGCCCTCACATTTCTCATCTAACAAATTAATATCATTAAATTTTCCACCAAGAGTAATACGATGATCTTGATATTGAAGAGTGGAATTAGACAAAGTATTCCAAAGAATAAGTTTCTCATGAGGAGTAGTGGGACCATATATGTTGAAAAGAAAAATATTAAGGTCATACCAATCAATCTTCAATAACTGCCAATTACAACCAGAAGACATTAAATGACCTCTAATTGATTTAGGATTCTAGAGAGAAATAAGACCACCATAAGCACCCAAGAGGGAACAAGAAAAGATTCCCATCGAGACCATTTTTGGAGAAATTTATCATAAGATTCTTGGGACAATTGTGTTTCTTGAAGTAAAATGATATATTCCTAAGAAGAATCTAAGAAATTCTTGATTCTTCCCCTTTTGTCAGGGGAATTCAAGCCCATGACATTCCAAGATATGATTTTCATGGAACTTGAGGAGAGCGGCATGCCCTCCTTGTTCTAACTTGAGGAGAAACTTTATCCAAAATAGTGGATTGGATACCTGCTTCTATCTCCTGCTTAATTTTAGTCGACAAGGGTTTCCTCCCCCTCTTCTTGGGAGTTTTTGAAACAATATCAGAAAGTGATGGAAATTGACCCAAGGCTAGTTTTTGTGAAAAATCAAAATCCATCTTGATGGTAGGGTGAGAAGGACTCCCAGTATTTTGATGATCCATGGATTCATCTAAGAAGAGAGAAGACTGTGATGGACAAACATATGGAAAATCTTCACTTGCAATTTCATTAATATATCAGAAGAAACAAAAATTAATATATCATGAGCCATCAATTGAATCTCATTATCAGGAATAGAAGAGGGGGAAAAAAAGCTAACCACTGGAGTGAACGAATGACTTTTGAAAATCATACTATGAATAAGAATATCATCCAGAGATTGAAAACAATGTGAAGAAGGACACTCTGCATGAGGAGGGGAATAAGATGGATAAGTGACCAGAAATGGATGATTGAATGAAGAAGAGGAGCCAAAATAAAAAAAAAGTGGAGGAGAAATACTCTTAAAGAAGGAAAGAAAAATCCTATTGTGAAAATCACCTAGATGCACAGTAAAACTAGATTTTTCAAAATTAAGAATAAACATAGGCAGACTTGAAGAAGAACAATCTAACAACTAGACAAAACAACCTGTGAAACAGAAGGCAAAAAAGGACCAGAAGGCTTATTACCATGGTTCACACCAATAGAATGCAAAGAAACTAAAACAAGTACATTCTCACTTTGGGAACACACATGAAAAGAACCATGAGAGTGAACATCTTGCGAACGCTTAGGCTCTGACGAATGAACTGTGACCACAGGGTTAGTATCACAACCCATTGAGTGTGAGGAGGGGGGGGGTGAAAAGTTGCTGGAAAAAAGGGCATTAGCAAAAATATGAGAAAAATTTAGTTGAAACAACATAAGACCCTTGACATTGAAAATTAAAATGACCTAACACTTCAGATTATTCACCCACAATATTTGGATCTTGAATATAAGTAGGTTGATCACAGTTCCCATATTTAGAACAAATGTAGATTGAATGAGGAAAGGGTTTGGAATGATTGAGCAATAGGAAAACCCTAATGTGTAAATGTGCACGCTCAAAATGAATAAGATCATGCCTGATAAAAATTCCTAACTTATTAGCCAAAATTTCAATAATCTGAGGATCCCTATATTCCAAAGGCAATCCCGATAGAGAAATTCAATAAGACATGAAAAGGGGAAGGGCTGAATTAATACTAAAGTGAGGAACCCAAGCTAGGGTAAAAATGAAAATCCCTTTACAAAGCAGCCTTTAAATTTATGCTCAATATCCTTTTGTTTGGCGAGATTCAAAAATAGCAATAAAGAAATGTGAATCTTTTTCATAAAGAAAAAAATCCGTCAAACCAGCCCAAGATAATTTTTTTTGGAAATGAAACATGAGATTGGAGCTTACCAATTAGGGTCGATGCCCACAGAAAAGTAATAGTAGACTGAATCATGTGCTCCAGAAAGATTACCTTAACAAGTGTTTCCCTTCAAAAATTACTTAACTTTTGAAAACCATGGATCCTAGGATCATGAATCAATTGAGTATGAGTGGGAAGCTCAGGCGTCCATTGTTGTTCCTGTCAATAGAGATTTGGTTTGAGGGTAGCTCATGAAGAGAAAGGAAAATTGGAAACAGGGAAATTGTTTGGCGACCAGGATAGAAAATCAGGGTTTATCAAGAGGGTATTGTTGGGCTGGGTGACATAAGAAGGAAGAAAGAAAGGATTAACCCCACCATTCGTAGAAGTTGTCTTAGCAATACCAGGCTAAGGGTTGTTAGTCTTAAGAAATGGATCAATAGAAATTGAGCGGGATGACGATTGCGGAGTGTCATCACAGATATCGAAGGGAGGTTGGGGAGTACGGTCCCAATGAGCTCTTGTTCATCTATGGTTAACAGACCACCACTAAAAATTTTGAAAGCCCTTGCGTTGATTCACCAATGGAGGCCCTAGCAAGCCTTCATAAATTGGAACCCTATCCCTTTGAAAATGATGATTTCATACTGGTAGAGAATTGTGTGTAGTAAACCTGCGAAAATATGACGAAGTAGGTTGTTGATCAAATGCCAAGTCCCTCCAATGTCCGTCCCGAAGAATCCACTGGGGGATATGACCATAGTTCTCCAAGTTAGCACAATCCAAATCATCGAACGTGATATCTACCCACCTAGGTTTTTTTTTTTCCCTTCACTGCCTCCTTCAACACCTCCTTCACAGACTGCACTGCTTTTGCTACCTGCACGATTGTAAATGTAAGGATCCTCAACTATTCTTTTTGTTCTCAAATGTAAAATAATATTGAAGTTGTTTTAAATTATTGATCAATATTTTGAAGAAAAAAAACTCAACAAAAAATATTAAATTAAAAAAATGTTTATTCAATTTAAATAAACTTTTAAATATTCTATAAAGATTTTTTTAAGAAAATATCAAATTTTAAAATAATCGTAAATTTATTATTTTTCCTTTTAATTTGTAGTTAAAATTGATGTGTGAAAAAATAGTAAATGTACTATAAATTAAGAAGCAAAATAAAATAAAAATAATTGTACTGAATTATTTTAATCCAAAATACATAAAATTATTCAATATTTTTTTTCACATATAAACAATATAAACAAATATACATATATTTTATTATTTTTAATTTAAATTTAATTACAAAAATAAATAATAATTAAAAATGAAAAAATAAAACCATTTAATATTTTTTAATATATTTACATTATTTAATATTATTAAATTATTATTTCTTCAAATATTGCATCTTAAATTAGTTACTAAAAACTACACTTTTTAATTTCATAAATATTTTTATATTATAAACCTTTAATAAATTAATTACAAAAAATCACTTTCTAATTTCATAATAAGTGTACTTTAATGTTTGTATTATACACCCTTAAAAAAATTAATAATATTGTAAAACTTTTTTATTATTAAAGTTATGTCTATTATAAATACGAAACTAGTTTTTAAAACTTAATAGTATTTATCAACCATGGGCTCAACTACCTAGTCATGATGTTGAGCCTTTTCAGGGGAAGCCAAGATTCAAATTTTCTAGGCCTAATTGGAAACACCTTTCACTTCGCTTCCATACACCCGAATAAGGAAAAACAACCTCCCTTTGATATTTGTTTTGAGGACCGTCGATTTGAGGGCCATCGGTCTGATCACTGAGATGATTTATTTAACCATTTTTATTCGGAAGCTTCAAAGGATTACATCTCCATGAAGAAACACAACTGCTTTTGGCCTATCAAATCTGAGCGTCCTCCTTCAGGTAGAAATCTTTAGTGTCAAAAAGGAACACGTAGGGCCCCCTTAATTCTAAATCAACCTAATGCATAAATGCATCAATGACCTAGAGGCATGTTTCTATGATGGCAAACCACAAACAAAAGGTTAAGGGAGATAGATTTAAACAAAAGATGAAAGGCATACAATTCTATGGTCGTAAGAAGGAAAAATACACATCTAGATGGGTGCAAAAAGAGAAGGTGGTTGACAAAAACCCCAATGCTGAGGATACCCCAAAGATGGTGGTGAACACTTCATTTTTGGTTGAAAGTAAGGGGTCTATTTTAGTTGTGTTTCAAAAGGATCAACTTGAACCTTAAATCCAAGATCTGAGGCAATGAGCTATTTTGTGTAAGTTTTGGAACTTAACTCTTGACTTTGTAAAGCTTAGAGAGATACTTTTTTAAGAATGGGATGGGGTTTCTCAGATATTCTATGTAGACCAAAATGGGGGTATTTTTTTGTGTAGTCTTTACCTCTTCGCAACGATGGGATTATGTCTACCAGATTAAGCTCTCGGTTTTTGAAGGGTCGGGCCTATACATTCAGGCTTGGGCTCTAAGTTTTAGAGCCAACCAATTTTCTTATAGATTTGTACCTTTATAGTTTCAATTACAAAATTTGGCCCTTGAATTATGTGAACTTTTTATCATAGAAGTTCTAGCAAACCAAATTGGTATATTCTTAAAGCTTGACCTATCTTTCTATATGGATCCTTCGATACATGTGCGACTGTGCATCATGATTTAGACTCTTGAAAGGGTCTTTGATCACTTTTAGGTCACTTCCAAATTTGGAAAATGGGAGTAGGATATTTTTATGGAAAATTCATCCAATGTGTCACTCGTGTCACCTATTTGGCCATTCTTTGGATAAATGCACCCTTTTTGACTTCAACTGCCCAACCTCCTCGGAAGGGCATCACCCTCCTATTACTAGCTATGATCATTTCCAAGACCACTTGGTCTCCATGGACCTGGATACCCACCATTTTAAGGCATGTGGGAAGCCTTGTGGGCTAGATTCTTCTACTCACCTTACTATAGGTAAGCAAGGAGGTAAGATGTCACTTATCCTGTTGCCATAATAGAAATCCCTGGTGGTTTGTAGGAACCTGGTCAAGTCCCTTCTCAACAACTTCTTGTAGCCAGTACCACATTTGATTCAATGTCTATTGTTTGTATTTCTTAGTTGGTTGACAAGAGGGCCTTTAGTTCATATGGAAAATAGGAAATTCCTTTTCTCAGATGCTCTTCCTTTCGAGCTCTAGAAAAGTAACAAGAAAAGGGATTCCATAGTATATTAAATTTTTCCCTCTACAAAACAAGATGTTGCCCCTCTGATGGAGGACATTTTGGATTATCTTGGTAATATTGAAAAGAATGGCTGAGGAGCTTCTTATTGCAGTAGGTATGGACATTATTGAGGAAATTGTCGATGAGGAGCTTCTATCTGGTTTTGGAGCTCATACTCGTCAAATCTTGTCCTTACTTGCATATTATCCCAATTAGGGTATAGATGAAAGTAACATTGTGGCATCTCCTAATGTAACCCCTTCAAAGAGAAGATGTGAAGCAATTGTAGAGGATTGTGTGCAGGAAGTAAGTGTTGATAGAGTAATACATGACTTACAAATGAGGCATAAGGAGAATGATCATGTAGAGGTGGAGCTAGATATGACATTATAGTATTAGATTAATATGGATTTTGATTACTCCCAGACCCTTTCTTTGTGCCAGACCCCTTCTAAGAAAAGTGTTCCTATAAAAACTCCTACCAAGCATGGGAGAAAACTGAAACTAGCTAAGATCAAAGATTAAATAGAAATAGGTATTCAAACTACTCTTGATGGTAACTTCTCAATTAGTAAAAGAACTAGGAGGGATCTCTTCTCTCCTCAAGCACAATGAAAGTGATATCCTGGAATGTCAATAGATTAAATTCCTCTGACAAGCATGCCTAGATCAAGCAACAAGTGGATTCTTGTGGGGCAGATATATTACTATTACAAGAGTCAAATTTATCGTAGCAGACATTTGGTGCTACAGTCTCTAAATTGGGTAAGTGGAAATCAGTTCAAGTTCTAGATCAAGGTGCTTCAAGGGGGCTACTAGCATTATGGAATCTAACATCAGTCACTATTGAGGATTTTCAAAGTGAGGTAAATTGGCAGCAACTTAGAATCTAGATTTTTGACCTGCAGTTTATGATTTTCAACATTTATGGACCTATTGCTACAAGGGATAAGGCTCACCTATGGGAAACCCTTACAGATATCCCACATGGCCTAAACGTTGACAAGACTATATTGGCTAGAGATTTTAATTCCATTGTGTTAGACAAGGAGAAAAAGGGAGGTTTCTATCATCCTATTAAGATGATGGAGGATTTCAGCTCTTTTATATCAGATAATGCATTATATGATATTTCACCAATAATGGAAGTTTCACTTTGACAAATCAAAGGAAGGATATATTGCAGATTGCAGAACATCTTGATAGATTTTTTCTCACCCATAGTTGGCTTTCTTCCAACTTCCAACTGTCATCGGAGATTCTGCCCCTCACCTCTTCAGACCATTATGCAATTTATCTCAACATAGAGCATGCGAATACAAAGGATATGCGTAAATCTTCCTTCAAAGTTGAGAAGATGTCATTGAGGCACCCACATTTCACCCCCCTGCTTAGGCAATGGTGGCTTAGTGCTCCATTCTCTAGAGGCACTAGAATGTTTTAATTTCATAGTAAGCTCCAATACATCAAATCTCAAATAGCAGTTTGGAATGTCCAAGTTTTCAAAAAACATCTTTGTTCAAAAGAAGGAGGTTGAAGTGGAACTAGCTAGTATACACAAACACATTATTCAATTTGGACTTGATGCTAGAACATATGATAAACAGAAACAATTACAGAGTACATGGGAAGAACTGGGGAATAGGGAAGAATTATTTTGGTAAAATAAATCAAGAGAGCTGTGGCTTTGTGAAGGTGACAAAAATACAAAGTATTTTCATGCTTCAACAAAAATTAAGAGAGTGACATAGACTATATTCTCAATTCAGTACTCATCTGCAGGTAAGTGGTTAACTAATGTGCAAGAGATACAAGAAGAAGGTTTAAAGTTTTTTTCTAATTTGCTAGCTCATGTCCAAGATCAAACCCTTTCTAGTGGTAAAGAGAAACAAGATCTACTATCTCATATCCCTTCTTTAGTTACTAGGGAGGAAAATGACTCTCTCATGAGACCTTTTACTTTAGAGGAAGTTAAAAAGGTGATTTTATCTCTTCCACTAGACAAAGCCCCAGACCTTGATGGGTTTATTACCATTTTTTTCAAAAGATTTGGGATGTCCCAGGTTTTAAATTATTGTTGGCCATGGAGGAGTCGCGTAAGAATAGAAATATGCCAAGTCATTTCAACTCAACTAATATTTCTCTCATCCCAAAGACTAAGAAACCCAAAACCTTGTGTACTGCAAACCCATTTCATTATGTAACTGTTGCCCAAATTTCTCATTCCTGTGCAATTTGGCCTGGTTTGCCCTGTCTTGCTTCCTCTGTCTTGTTTTCCAGGCTCAAGCTTTACTCTAAACCCTCAGACCCCCAAAACCCTAAGTCCTTCATGTGCAATGAGGTAATTTACCCTAGGTCTTGGCTCTTATGTTTTGTAGTTACTTTTTCCAAGTCACTAAGAGCATGTGCTTTATTTCTTTGTCGCCTCATTGCGTGATCCCGGGTGAATATTCCTGTTCTTCTCCCGACTCTGCGCTTTCCTTGTGTCGCGTAGTCTCTTAACACTTTGGAATATTCTGTCTGTGTCTTCCGACTTGGCTACTTCTCTGCAGTCACGAGGTCGCCAGATCCATGTTGTAAGCCTTTGTGAAGAGTGGGACCCTCTCAGTCAGTCGGGTGATCGCAAGAGCCTCAGCGAATATACCTTTTTATCTCCCGACTTCTCTTTTCACTTTGTCGCGTGGTCTCGTGACCTTATCGAATATTCCCTTTGTGTTCCCAGACTTAGCGATGAGTCTTCAGTCGCGTGATCGCCGGATGATATGTCATAAGTCTTATGAAGCAGGGGCCCACCTCAGTCGCTTGATCGCATGAAGAATTCAATGGTTAGGGAAATGTGCTCACGACTTCGCGACTAGCCGTCTGTGGTCCCCAGTCGCCTTGTCGCCAGAACAGAGTGGTGACTCAGCGTCCCAGTGTGCAGAAAAGTAACCAGTGGCTGTGTGACAGATGGCATAAGATGTGTGGATGCTGAGTTTCAGTCGGGTAATCGCCAGACGGAGGATTGGGTCACGCGACTTGGAGACTAAGTGTTTCTTTGCCTTCAGTCACGGGATCGCAAGATGATTTAAGGGCATGCTCATTTGTTCAGTGACCAAGCGACAGCCGTCCGATGCAAAGATCAGAAGATCCAACGGTGGTCACTAAGTCTGGTGATCAAAGTGCCCTATGATAAAAGTACTCCCGACTTGGCGATTAGGGCAGTCGGGATGTCGCTAGAAGGATTAAAGGGCACATGTTGACTGTCAAGAAAGGGTCAAAGGCTCAGACATAGGTTCTCCCGACTTGGTGACTAGGCTTTGTTGCGTGGTCTCGGGACGGAGAATTAGCATCTGGCGACTGGGTGACAAACCGTGACGGTCTAAGGTGGCAGTTAGGCGCAAGGTCGCGGGACGGATGATGAGTTAAGTGAAATGCCTCGCGACTTTGATTTTTCACAGTCGCCATGTCGCCGGATCGTGACTCAGGTTGGCCAAGGGTAAAAAGTTCTTTGTCACCAGGTCGTGAGATGATACCATGGTTAAGGACCGATGCTCGCGACAAGGAGACTAACGGTCAGTCGCGAGGTCGCTGGACTTTGAATTTGAAATTCTAGCGGCAAGTTTAACACAGTGAAACGCTCGGCAGCCATGGTTTCTATTTGCTCGTGTTCCAGAATTGATCAGAGGGTTTCTAGTCACAGGAAATCATACACAGAGTAGTCTGCCGATATTTGAATAGATTTTTTTCAATGTCGGTGAAGAAGAGGAGGTTCAGTGTGTTTCAGGACAGAGCAGAATTATGACTGAGTTTCCAGAAGTGCCAAGAAGAAGGAGAAGAAGTCTTGGGCGATGACAAGGAGAACACTTGGCCATGCACTGTTCATAGACAAGAGGGGCAGTTATTGTAGAGAAATATAGGTGAACAGGTGTGCACAGCTTTCAGAATAAACATAAATGCTACTATCCACCATCTATCAAATCTAATTTCCAATTGCCAGATCGAGAAGGCCAGAAAAATATCTGTGAATATCTATTTGACTCGGTCATTCTCCACCGCCTCTTCTCTCTCTTTTCCTCTCTCCTGTGATTTTAGGGTTAGGGTTTTCCATGATCATCCGAAGCTTGTTGCATCCTAAGGGA
>MU223424.1:1494505-1504764 GCA_018584345.1 Thuja plicata
TTTACTTTCCTATTTAAGAAGCAAATTAAGGTGATTATCCAAGAGGAACCAGCCTAGAATCTGGAGGTTTCATCTCAGTTAGCATAGGTCCCACAACCTGGAGATGATTCCCTTGTTATACTGGATTATCAAGACCAAGAGAGCTTGAGATCAGAGGCGCAAATTCAGTGTATAACAGTAACACAGTTTATAAATTCTTTATCAAAGAAATTTATCTAAGATTAAAGAACATGATCTCCAAGTTGATCTCACCAGAGTAGGGGGTTTTGTGCCATGAAGAGAAACTGCAGAAGGGGATTTAGTTTCCCATGAAGTCTTATATTCCATCAAAGAGCATCACCTTTCCACTTGTGTCATCAAGTTAGACATGATGAAGGCATACAACAAGGTCATTTGGGAATTTTTGTTTAAGGTTTTAAAGAAATTTGGTTTCTCTAATAGATGGTGTAAGTGGGTTTTATCCTGTGTTAAAGGGGCCAAGCTTTTAGTAATTATAAATGGATCTCCAGTGGGCATTTTTAATACCACACAAGGAGTTAGGCAAGGTGACCCTTTGTCTCCATTTTCATTCGTCATTATGATAGATGCATTTAGTAGGGAAATATTTACAAAGAAATCTTTGGGTCTATGGAAGGGAGTGAAGATTCCTCAGAAATTTTTTTCTATTACACATTCCCTCTTTGCAGATGACACTCTTTTATTTGGTCAAGAAACATTGCCAAAAGTTAGAAAGATTAAACATGTTCTTGACATGTAGTCTCAGGTCTCTAGCCAAAAGATTAATCAACACAAATTAATTGTTTATATCCTTCACACAAAACCAATAGTTAAAAGGAATATCATTCATATTTTGGGCTTCCAGGAGGTGGATCTTCCTAATTCTTATTTAGGTATCCCCTTCTTTATGGGAAACAAGAATAATTTTTAGTGGAACAATGTAATTGGTAGATTAAAGGGTAGATTTTTGTCATGGAAGGCTAGATGGATCTCCTGGTCAAGCTATATCCTCCTTATCAAAACAATCTTGGTAGGGATTCCAAATTAATTTATTGTTTTCTTGCGAGCTCGAGTGACTGTAGTTACGAAAATGGAGAAGATCATCAAATATTTCTTGTGGAAATAAAATATGAATGAATCAAACAATTAGATATGGTTAATATCTCTTCAAAATATAAAGGTTGATAAGAAAATGGGGGGGGGGGGGGGACTCNGGGGGGGGGGTACTCTACATGATATTGATAATAGGAATATAACATTTGGTGATAAATTGGTATGGCACATGTACTCAAATCCAACCTTGAACTGGTGTAAAATAATGCATGCCAAATACTTAGACACAGATGAACCTTCTAGAATACTTACTATTGCTAACCCTCCTCATGGATCCACTATGTGGAACTTTATCTCAACATCAAGAGAATTATTCACCTCCTATATTTCCTCGGAGGTCCATAATGGTGAGGATGTTAACTTTTAGTCAGACTCTTAGAATGGGTATAAGCCTCTCTACTTTTATGATGAGTTATAGTTGGTACCACCTCTAGCAACATATAATTGGGGGGTTAAGCTAATTCATTATGTTGACACAGTGGAAATAGAAACTGGGAAGGTTATGTGGAAAGATTCTTCTTGGTTTCCTATTAATAGGGAGAAAATGACCTCTTTGAATTAGATTATGATGGAAAGAGTGGCATTCTTCAAAAAAATCCATAGATATCATTGTTTGGGCCCAACAAAATCAGGTAAGTACTCATTGAAATTGGGATATGAATCCTTACAAAGGAAAGTTCTCAAGATATCTTGCAGAGGGCCTACTGTTTTTGTTAGAGTAATATGGTCCCACCAAAAGCTGGGAGTTTCACCTGGCTGGCTCTTAAACAGAGAGTTCTTACCAGTGATAGGCTTTCTAGACCGCATATTTATGACCAATTCAATTGTGTTTTATGTGCATCTATCATAGAAGATTGTAATCATCTTTTTCTTCAATTCTCATTTTTCCAATAGTGTTGCGAGTTTGTGTTGTCTAAACTTCAAGTTCTTTTTCCATTACCTCTTACTATATGGGATCACTTTGAGGCATGGCCAATTCTGTACAAGGATTCCTTTTTGTGGGAATTTGGGTTATTGTGCCAACAATTTTTATTTAGTCCTTGTGGTGGGAAAGAAACAAGAGAATTTTGAGGAAAGTGTCAAGATCAGCCCAGGAAGTCCAAGCAAGGATTGAACATACAATCTCAGAGGTAGTAATGGCTCATGTTCAAGAAATAAAATGATGCACTTCTTCATTTACCTCCTTGGATAATCAACTACTTAAATATTGGCCCAACATCAACCTTACATGTTATGGTTCCTTTATGAACATAATTACTAAAATCAAGATCAATATAGATGTGAGGTTATATAGAAGGCCCCATACCTACCTTTTCTAAAGTTAAATGTTGACGATGCTTCTAGAGGTAACCTGAGTGTCTTAGGAGCCACTATTTGCATTCAAAATTCAGTTGGCAACTTAATTGTAGCTAAAACAATTCCATTGAGAAATGAGACTAATAACATGGCCGAAGCCATAGCCATGTTGCATGACCTTGTCCTTGCTAGCATATTAAGTATCACCCATCTACATGTGGAGGGAGACTCACTAGTAATAATTGAAGTAACCAAGAAAATAATGTGTCAAAACTGGAGGATTAAATATGTGGTGCAACAAGTATGTCAACTTCTGGATAAGCATGTCGAATGTTATATCTCTCATACATACATAGAGGGAAAAAAATGACAGATCTTATGGAAAATATGGATTATGACAGGGAGGAACTGGACTTAGCTAATGACATGGCTAAGGTGAGGAATTTTCTAAAGGTTTTAGAGATGTTAACAAATGAGCGTGTCTCAAGTAAAGGTATGGATCATGCAAATCTACTTCAAGAATGGAGGGGTACAAATCAAGACACCTAAGGCTGATGCTAGTGAGTGGATTGGTGGGATGCAAAATACAAGTTCCAATGGGATTGGTGTCCATCGAATTATTTCCAGCTTTGAATCCTCAAAATATTATGATTCCTCGCCATCATTTCTCTCAGCATGCACGAGGGAATTTATGTCTCCAACTATATCCTTACATCACACTTCAAAATGTGATTAGTCTCCACCCAAATATCCACATGGTGACTTATGCAACATTCATTGGAAAATACATGTGGATCATGTAGAAGACATTTGTTAATTTCTAATTCTCTTTGGCTTTATTTTGCAAGGGATTTGAAGATCGTGTGTCTTTATTTAAACATCATCTGTGTTGTACGAGATCATTTATAGAGTGAAGATTCATTATTAAGGTGGATTAGGGAGGATACTCATGCGTGTGAGAAGGCTTTAAAACTTGCATCTTGTTCCTCCCTTTCCATATTCAATGTTTCTCTCTATCGTCTCAGGAGGCCAAAGGTGATCTTAGGAAAATCCCACTCCTCTGCACCAATTGTAGGAAATCCCACATGGAGTACCTATCGCAAAACTATAAGATTTCACTGCCATTAAAAGATTGAGAGCATCCATTTATCAAAAAGATCAAGAGTGAGGATATGGAGATGATGCTTAACATGCATTGTCACCAATTTAGGGAGAATATTAGTTTGATTATTGGGGAATAAATTCTCATTCCTAGGGCCCATCAGGTAATATTTTTGAATCAAATTGTGTCCATTTTCCTCTCTAATGATTTTGATTTTCTTCAATCTCTCACTATGTTGAACTTCATAGCGAGTAAGGTGGTTAAGGGTGTTTTTCTACAAAATGATTGTCTGTTGGTAGTGGTTAGGGAATATGATCTTTGGAAGAGGAGGGGTTTTGTTGGGGGTTTGTTTTAGCATCACCAACTGTTAGATGGATGTGTGTTTTTTATGATTTACAATGCTATCAAGAAAAACCTTAAATGCCAAGAAACCCGGTTTCTAGAATCTTCCTTTGATATGCATCTTGCAGTCGTGGGGGAATATTTGGGGGATAAAATATGTGGTAAAGTGAATGCTTTAATCATAATCCTAGAGCATGAATATGAACCACCATGATGAGTCTCTCCTCCTCGCAATGGTAGTCAACCCAGCGTTACAGAGGATGCCAGTTCCATAATGCATGAAGGGAAGTTAAAAATTGAGGACCAAGCTGCAATGCGCATTGTAAACAATGATGAATAGGGGGATAATTTTTTGGCTAATGAAACCATGGAAGAATTATGATGTTCATATGTAGGGTCATTATCTTTTTTTCAATATATATTTTATCAGGTCCAATTGGTGAAAAAATTACAACTTAGTTTTCAATTTATAGTTTTGTAGGATGCAAACTAATACTTTTGGTTGTAAATTTATATGAAAATTAGACTGAATCAAGATCTTTTTTGTTGATAATAAATGATTAGGTATATGCATGAAGATGGGGCACCAAAAAGGTTCCAAATTCCTTTTTGGTCCCCCAAAGACTATAGTGCGTATGCACTAAAGCACGTGCATGTTGAAGAGTGCACATGCTATGGCTTAGATTTCCCAAGCCTTACGCTTGAGAAATTCAAAACATAGCGCTTGCATGCTATGTAAAATCTTACATAAACATCAAAGAGCCAAAAAAGGCCCATTTCTTATGGTTCTTTTATGCTTTCCTCATCATTCTTTTCTGCAAATTCATCTATTCTTACCTTTGCACTTTCAATGATCTTATTAGATGACTTGTTAAGACATTTATAAGCCTTAATTTTGGTGGAGTACGCTAGAAAGATACCTTCATCACTTTTGGAGTCAAGCTTTCCATTTATTTCATCTTTCAAAATATAACATTGACTACCAAAGATTCTGAAGTAACTTACATTGGGTGTGTAGCCATACCAAAGCTCATAGGGTGTCTTCTTTGTGTCCTTCTTCAATTGTACTCTATTCAATGTGTAGACAACAATACTGATAGCTTCCCTCCAGAAGTTTGAGTGATGCTTTTCTCAATCATCAGTGTTCTTGCACAATCAATAATTGATCTGTTTCTTCTTTCAACAATCCCATTTTGCTATGGTACTATTCTTGGTACAGAAACCTATCTTTTAATTCCAAGCTCATTGCAATAGTTAGTGAATTCCTCTAAAATAAATTCCCCTCCTCTATATGACCTTAAGCTTTTAAATTCCTTACCACTTTGTTTTTCTACCATAGCCTTATACCATTTAAACATCTTGAATGCTTCTGATTTATCTTTTAAGAACATAGCTGTCATCATTCTAGAATAATCATCTACAAAGAGAATGAAATACCTATCTCCATAGTAACTCTTTGTCCTCATGGGTCCACATAAATCAGTATGGACTAATTCTATAATTGCATTAGATGTATGGGCTTTACTCTTGAAACTAGACTTTGTCATCTTACCTTTTTGACAATTCTTGCACATGATATGCTCGGGCTTTGACATGCTCGGTAAGCCTCTGACTTTCCTTTTATTTCTTATCTTTACCATGTTGTCAAAATTCACATGACACAATCTCTTATGCCACAACCATATGTCTTTGTTTATAGCCATTAAACAAGTGGTGTTATTGTCATCAAGATAGAAAAGTTTACCTTTTGTTTGCTCACCAGTTCTGATCAATCTTCCCGATTCATTAAAGATCTTTGCCTTGTTATTCTCAAATGCTACTTGGTGACCTATATTATTCAGCTGTGAAACACTTAGCAGATTATAATTTTGTCCTTTTACCCAGTAAGCATTTTCACATTTGATCAGGTTATTCAACATTATGGTTCCTTTACCTTCAACTGGACAAGGTGTGTCATTACCCATTCTTACTGATCCACAATAATAGTATTCAAAAGTTTCAAACTTTTTTTTATCACCGGTCATGTGGTGAGTGCAACCACTATCTATAATCTAGACATCATTCTTACTAACCTTAGATATGAGTGCAGTTTATACATACCTTTCTTCTTCTTCATCTAAATCATCCTTCATGGCTACAAATACCATCTCAATGTCTTCTTCAGATTTGGTGTCAGTATCATCAGCTCTATTCTTAGCTAGGTAACAAGATTTCTTCCCTTTGTCCTTGTAGTCTCGGGTATCTCTTCTTTCAGATTTTTGGTTTCTTCGGTAATCTTTGTTATCACCTCGGTCAAACTTCTTTTCATATGTTTTGTCATTACTTCTGTCAACTTTTCTTCTGTTAAGACATCTTGCAACAAAGTGTCCAACCTCTTTACAATTAAAAAATACAAGTTGTAATTTACCTTTGTATCTACCTTTGCCTCTCTACAATCTTCTTGCCATTAGTGCTTCATTCTCATCAAGTCCTTAATCCTCATTATCACTTTCACTATAATTCCTCATATTGTGTCTATGACTTGACTTACTTATTTTCAAAGAAGATTTGAATGCAGACTCTATTGATGGTAAGACACTATTATCAAAGTTATTCATCTCAAATGAAATCAGTCTACCAATCATACTATCTAGAGTAACAATATTGTTTGCAACTTCTCTCATTTATTTTATAGCAGATACTCTAATAGCATATACAGGCAGTAAGGTTCTTAGAAATTTACTTACCACTGTCTCTTCTTCAAGTACACCTCCAACTCCTCAAATAGCATTGACTTCTTTTTTCATTCTGCAACTATACTGAGTGATATTTTCTCCTTCTTTCATCCTTAGGTCATCAAACCCCCCTCTTAGGCTTTATGCCTTGGCTCTTAGTACATTAGCATCTCCTCCATGTACCAGCTTCAATTTATCCCACATTTTCTTTGCAGAGGTGCAAGTTTTGACATCTTCAAACTCAGCATCAGAGAGTGAGGAAGAAAGTTCTATCATATTGCAATTATGCTCATGCTTTTCTCTTAATTGCTCAATAGTGTGAGGTCTTGTAGGCAACACATATTTAGTATCAAGTTGTTGAGTAACATCATTACCAATACCTGATATGTGGAGTCTTATTCTGCTTTGCCATGATGCAAAGTTGTCTTTATTCAACTTGGGCACATCTCGCTTGTTCATCTTGTGATCTTTTGCTTGAGATGTTAAACTCCCTTTCTATGCACACAAGCTCTGATACCAATTGTTAGAAATAAATGAGAGGGGGGGGGGGGGGGAATCAGTGNGGGGGGGGGTGAATCAGTGGCCTCAAAAATATTCCAATAAATCAACCCAAAAAACTTAGTAGCACAATATTAAGCCTCTATTTATCTTTGGTCCTACAAGATGTATGCATTCAAATAACTACTGCTCAGAGTTCACTGTTAAACCTTATTCTTAATGTTTACCGAATAGCAGTCTTTCATTTACCAAAAAATAGTAAATTTATTAATGTATACCGATCAATCCAGATTAGTTATGTGTAATGCAAAACACTAAAGTAATGACTCATAAACACATTGACACGTGGATTTTTAACATGGAAACCCTGTTAAGGGAAAAACCACTTAGGATCGGTAACCCAAAATTTTTACTCTTCTGAAGTGAGCTCGGTGAAGAGCCAACCCTATTAAAGGTTACAAACACACTGTTAGGTGTGACCTTGTTAGAGGATTTAAATAGAATAGTGTCACTTGATATCGGGCATCTCTATGCTACCTTCTATGACCAAACCTAGTGTAGTTTGTCAAATGGTATCTGACATCTCATGCTATCTTCATGATCAAAATTTTTGATACTCCTTGGGATGTATCTCAATATAGAAAGGATTGTTAAGTCTTGCTCGGTTAAGAGAATTTTTGAATCAATGGTTAAACTAAATAAATAAACAATCTATTCACACATACAACTTAGACTTACAGATTTTCTGATCTATTGTAAGCTCATTATACCTTTCTGATCAATATGTCTTTTCAATACCTTTGCTCCACTTCTTTCTGCTCGGTGATGTTGTGATTCTTTGTTGCTCGGTGCCCACAAAAATCTTTAGCTCTTTCCCCAGCTTGATTGATCAGGACTGTATGAAGTTGTTCTTCATCAGTTTCTCTTCAGCATCCTCTTTTTCTATTCACTCCCCTAATTCATAATGAATTCGATTGTCTCTTTATAGACATGATATCATCGTTTCTCACTTATTGATTTTCTTGTTCTTGGCGTGATCTGAAATCTTAGCGAATCTTTCTTTAAAGCTTCACTTAATTTTTATCTCGTAGATTTCTCCTTGACAACTGGATAAAACAACTTTAAATCTTTTACTTATCTCTGGCTTTAACATGTCGATGAAAACAATGTTAGCAACCGGTTAAGTCTATCTTTAGTTCTGCCAGCTAAGTATTTTGTCATTTTTGAACTTTAGTTAATTTCGGTGTTTTAATTCTTTGATAGCTTCGGTCAACACTTCAGTTCTCCTCGGGCTTCTCTGTCAATGTTGTCTGTCCATCAGAGTTATTTGTCTGATGGGGTTGTCTGTTCGTCAGGTAACACTGTGATTCTACTCGTTGGTAATGCTTGTGATTCTGCTTGTTGGTAATGCTTGTCGGTTTTCTTGCTTGGGCATCACTGTGACTTTTCTCTCAGGTTTCTCTGTCCTTTGAGTTCCACTAGTCGTCGGTGTCTGTAGTCACTTAGTGAATGCTGGTCTTTTATGCATTACTGAAAGCATAATCTTTATCTCTCTGATTCTCTGAAGTCTTTGACACTTTGAATATAACCGATCAGATTATATCAAGTTGACATCAATGACAATATAATCCATTAACTATTTTAATGTCTTGCATTATCTTTTTGCATTTCAGTGATCAACTTAACATCTTCAAACATTCAATCAGTTACATGTCATCAGGTATTAGGACCTAATTATACCTATTAGGACCTAATTAGATCTAATTAGATCCTTTAGGACCTAATTAGATCCAATTAGAAGGTATTAAGACCTAATTAGATCCAATTAGACCCTTTAGGACCTAATTAGACCCTTTAAGACCTAATTAGATCCAATTAGACCCTTTACGACCTAATTATATCCAATTAGAAGGTAAGTTAGAACCTAATTATATCCAATTAGAAGGTATTATGACCTAATTAGATCCAATTAGACCCTTTAGGACCTAATTAGACACAATTAAACCCAATTAGACCTATCGAGACCTATGATAGGTTATATGACCCCTTAAGACCCCATTGGACCCACTTAGACCCTTGATTATACCTATTAGACCTAATTATACCTATTAGGACCCAGTTAGATCCAATTAGACCCTTTAGGACCTAATTAGATCCAATTAGACCCTTTAGGACCTAATTAGATCCAATTAGAAGGTATTAGGACCTAATTATACCTATTAGGACCTAATTAAATCCAATTAGAACCTTTGGGGCCTAATTAAATCCAATTAGACCCTTTAGGACCTAATTAGATCCAATTAGAAGGTATTAGGACCTAATTAGATCCAATTAGACCCTTTAGGACCTATATACACATGATATTTATATGTACACATGTATATACATATGTATATACACATGCATATACATGTAAATACATACATATATACATGTATATACACATGCATACACATGTATATACACATGCATATATATGTATATACATAGATATGTACTATATGTATATACATACATATACATGTATATACACATGCATACACATGCATATACATATATATACACATGCATATATATGTATATACATGTCATGTGTATATACATATGCATACACATGCATATACATGTATATACACATGCATATACACATGACATGTATATACACAAGCATATACATATATTTATATGTATACACATACATTTATACATGTATATACACATACATATACATGTGTATATATATATGTATGTATGTATGTATGTATGTATACAAATGCATATAAATGTATATATACACATGCATATAAATGTATATATACACATTTATATATATATATATATATACACACACACATGTATATATATGTATATACATACATACGTATACATATACATGTTATATACACATGCATATACATGTATATACCATATATATATACATGTATATATATACATGCATACATGTGTGTGTGTGTATATATATATACACACACACACATGCATATATACTGAATATATATATTTAAAAAAATAAATAATGCAAATCAAAAATAAAAAACAATAAATAATACAAAACGAAAATAAAATACTTGAGAAAATGATGTTTGCAAATCGGAAGCCCCGCCACAACTTTCACCCACGTCGAAACTATGGAAGTGAAAGTGACAGTTTGGGCGGGCTTAAAAACCCCACCAAAA